>JAAAKM020000195.1:13698-29969 GCA_010016025.2 Alatinidae sp. Z8VKAUB7J3 | reverse complement strand
CATTGACATTAGAAGCACAGTGCTAGATACATAAATTTGTGGATCGTTCATAGATTATAGATTAAAATAGGATAATACATATAATAATATATATAATATTTATACATAAAAAACAAATACACTAACAAGTCCTATTGATGATAGCTTTGCAATAGTGCTTTATGCGTATTTAATAAAAGTGACAATAAAAAGTTAGTTATTTCAGATACCAGTAAAAAAATTTGATTTTCCCTGTACCAAAGTATTTTCTTGCATACACACAAATACATACATATTTAAAAAATCCTTATTTTGGTATTTATTCTCCTCTCTTCTATTTGAGACTGTCCTTAAAAGGATCCTATTTCAAGTTATTTTTAGAAATGTAACTTAAGTTAATTGTTGAGGGCCGTCTTCAAAAATACTACTGAAAAAGGTTTCAACAAGTATAAGCATGATAGGTTTTATACGACGTTGTGACACTTCATAGACAGTGAAGTATCCTGTGTACAGTCTATCAAATATTTATCAGTTCTATTCAAATATAAGTAGTTGTTAGAAAGCATGTTCCTAAGCACAAAAAAATATCTGATAATCTTGAATTTATCTTTACAACGCATACCTGATTATAGGCGCGGTAATATTACCAGAGCTTTAAAAGGAATGTTTAGAATTGATACACAAGAACAGCACTTCTGTGCTTTTCTAAAAGCATAGTGGACCACAAAGCACCTGGTACTAATGATTGTATTAGAAATGTCCCAATAATTGCAAATTCTAACTCTCTCATATATTCCTTGCAATCATGGGCGGCAGGTGTATGTGTTTGGCACACTTGCACATCTTTTCACAGGTTGATTTTCTTAGACCTTCTGTTCTTTCTTTCCAACCTGTGTGTTCTTTCTACCTAGATATAAGGGTGCCCTCTGTTATTCCCTCGATTACACTTTCCTGAGACTAATTTTACTCATATCGCCACTTGGATAACTGGAACTGCTCCCTATTGTCCGCTGTCACTCCTAACAACACGAAAACCATTTACCAATTTGCACCAGCAAAGGAAAGAAAACAGAAGCATTGCAAGACAAAGGTGCTTTTCCTTCCATTACCTGAGTAACAATTTGGATACATTAAAGCACTAACCGTGTCCATGCATGGTAATTGCACATGCCTGATATTCGTGCGTTTGCAAGGACACCGTAGGCTGTCAAGCAAGGAAGCAAGTCAGGTGGTGTCGTCCCCTCGACTGACTGTCAAATCACAGACCATTACAGCAACTCTGGTCAACCCTCTAACGGGTGATTTGCGTGCTCATAGGGTATGGCACACAACTATTAAACTGTTGTATTCTGTATAATGATCGAGCGTCCGACAGTACTTCGCAGCAGGACAATTTTAGTGACGTTTGGATGATTAGTGCAAGCTTAAAATAATCGCTGGTCTTTCAAAGTTATTAAAGAACCAAGAATCTTAAAATCAGATATTTAACTTCTGAATAACTCGGGAGGATTTACAGGACATTGAGTTATCGATTTTTTTATGACGAGGAACTGACATGCTACAAAATAGAAATTTACAAGATCGCATGGAAATTGCCATCGTCTGCCTTTGGTTTTGGAAATAAGCTTTGGGCTACGAGAGAAAAAACTTAAAGGAGGAATAATTTTCATAGTAAGTTGCAGATAAATCATTGTTAGACTTAATTTGCAATGACGATTGTGACTGCTTAACTTTAGTATTTGTAATTGTAGCCCTACATCGGAGCAGGTATGCAGCCAGCAAAGCCAGTCAAAATGTCAATGAGCTGTCGGAGAGGAAGGCAAAGAGCTATCAGGTGGCAATTATTGACTGATGAAGATTGGAATCTTAAATTAACTGGTAGATTATAATAATTGAGAACCATGTATAATATTGTAAAAGAACATTGATATTGGAAGACTCTTTTACAATGACCAACGTAATTAGGTTAATAATAAAAATTAAATCAAAACTGTACTTTGGCAATATTTAAACAGGGAGAGTCACAATTTAATTAGAGGCAGTATGACCCTTTAATGTCCCTTTGGTACGGGACGAATTAGCAAAAACATTATGATTGCTATTATTGCGCGTAATTCCCCATCTTTTACACTACAAAAATGTCAATCTTAGTTAATTCATGGTGGAGTATTAAAGCAATGCATAGACCAATACGCAACTGAACGTCTTCTGTTTGAGTTGGCTCTGCCTTCTTAAGACAAACCTCTCAATGTATCTCCTGGCCAGCAAATGATGGAAAGCTGGATTTAGGTAACTTCTAATATTTATCTTTCGGAAACATAGTGACAAAATTCGAGGGTCAACCTTGTTCTAAACCTCCAGATGCGGCCAATTGTTCAAAACGAGTACTCGCAGGCTATGAAACATTTTTCTCGGATTGATTCTTGCCAATACTGGAAGAAAGAAAATATGTATAAATATAAGTACCTTTACGGGATAAAAATGTAATCAACTTATAAATTAAGTTTTGTGTACTATAACGAAGATGTAAAATGGAACAAAGACGGAGATTTTGGGCTGTTTTACTAGTACAAAATAATAGTTCAAAAAAGCTAACATTAGTTGAAATAAATATACTCCTATAGCTTTATATCATTGCTTTTCTACTCATTTTAAAGCTGTATCTTGACTACAAGAGTACTGCACTCTATTAATTATGTGTTTATTACTTTCTCAAAAGTATTAAAATATTTTTCCACCTTTTGGTACTTTCGTGATCGATCTAGGTTCTTACTACAAAGCACAGCTACCTGAAAAGTGCATAAAATGGGGGAAAATATTTGACTTTAACTTCCACATCTATAGTGCAAAGATATCTCCTTTGAATGAAAATATGGGATCTGCGACAAAAATTTTACGAATTTTGCAACTTTTGCTCAAAAAAGCACCGACGTCATCAGAATTTACAAGTTTCGAACTCTTTTCTTCTTTCTCAAACTTCAAAAGAATTTTTATAATTCTGTCCAACTTTCAAGTCTATAGATGCTCTCCTATTGATTTTAGACTAGGGGTAGGGTTAATTTTATCCCACTGGTTGTTTAGCGTTCATAAAAAAGCTCGTACTGAATAGGATTAGGAGATGGTAAGTAACTTAGATTAGAGAAGAGACTAATAATTTTGTGGAAGGGAATGTAGTCAACGGGGTCCTCTTTTTCTTTTGCCTTATTCCACAGAATTGAAAATTACCTAGAGAAGCGGACAGATACTGACGACTACAAGTGTGTGATTGAAGCTTTTCGCCTTGTTCTTGTCAAAATCTCACACCAAAACTTGCATATGTCGAGATGTTAACCCTTATATTCTTCCAAATACACAATAGTAGTCTTGCAATGCATGTCAGTGACTTTTATAATTCAAGGAACACCAACATGCGACGTAAAATAATATCAATTGAACACTTGTATCCATGCAACTTATCTGTAGGAAGTATAACAAATAGTTAGGAAATGCCATATGGAATTGAGACAGCCTTGTTTTGAAAGACGAACTGTTTCTGTCGGCATAAAATAGGGTTACGTAATCTGATCGAAGCTTCTTCCTGAACTCGAAGTTGAAGCGCTGATCAGGCCTTAACACCATGAACAGTTGGAATATGCCTCTCCACATTGTTTATATTCTAATAAGTGAATCTGTATTGAAGAACTGCTAGTGGAGTGTCATGTGCATTCTTCTTTGTTACGCACCACTGGTTGCACATGTTGCCTAACCCTTTCCTACCTAACTGGCCTCGCTTTTTTACTGAGAAACCTTTCATCTCAGCGATGTTTTTCCTTTGGAAAATGAGCATCATTGCATTCCTTCAGTACTTCTTCACTTTCAACTCAGAAGTCACTACTTATATACAAATAGCTCTCCAAATTAATGGAAAAGTTATAGCGCCCTTAGCCAACCCTCCCCGCTTCCCTTGACATCAAATACAGTAACAATTAGAATACTGTTAAACAGTCACAAGAGAAAATATATATACTACAAGGAATTTATCTGAACAGCTCAAACTTTATACCGCGTTCACGCCAAAGCTTAACCATTGTAAAATATTTGAGGGTCCACCCTACCTAAATGTTCTCTGAACCTTATGAAAGAGGTTTCTACAAACGTTGTGGTTTGAAGAATTGCTGAGTGTGGAATTGTTCAAATATGTAAAATTCGTGGTAGGGTTAAAGCATGGCAGGAGTTTTTACCAAAAAATATTGGCTTTTTTTATTAATGACTTTAAAGCTGAGCCCAGCTTGGGCAAGCAAAGAGATCCCCGACATTGAAAAACTGTCGGATTCGTCAATAAACAGGAGTTGTCCTGAAGTTCCTTTAAATATTCGTAATTGTAACCTCTCAAAGAAAAACCAAACCACGATGCCCTGTAGGGAAACCTTTTCCCTATTATATGACCGCAACAAGGAAGAGCAAGTTCCTGTGGCAGCTATCATCAACCATCATGAACTATAAAGATCCATGAAATCTGCCAACAGTTGAGTTGAATCGGATTCAAAACGATTGCAAGTACAATCGTTTCGACGACTGATGTTAATTGAGCATGGCTCAAAGAGGTCAACAATAGTATTGAAAATAATATTGATAAAACTTTATATTAAAAATATTATTGATCATGTCTGGGGAATGATTGAAACATTGAACAATAAATTGAAGTGCTAAAAATCCGTAGATATATATTGACGATCTGTCAAAATTTTTGAATTGTCTGCTGCACATAATCGATTTTTTACACGGTACTTCAGTCTATCCTCGAATCTCCAAAAAGAAACATGGCAACTGAAAAATATGTCAGTGATGTACATAATTGATTTCTCACAGACACCAATATATGAAGAAAGAGGGAAGGATTAAAGGACGAAATTTATTACCCTCCGAACCGACCTTTGAAAGAAATTTGAAAGTTTAAAAAATCAGTCACACCCTTTGCTGGAACTGACTAAGTAAACAAACCAAATGTATATAACGTCGATGCTCTATTTTTGGTCCATTTAAGTCCGTCTGGTTTCTTATAACTATGTTTTCGTTTTATTGCAACAGCTAAAAGGAGGATAGTTGCTCCGTCCGTGACGAGGGGCAATAGTGAAATGGGCAAGGTATTGTCAATAAAAGTAAACCGCCTGTCGGGGTGGCAATATTTTATCAATAAACGGTCATCAATATTATTATCAATATTACTGATCATCTGTGCGCTACTTGACTCGTTGACGACGCGAGTATTAAAAGGAACGGTGTAGTTTACTCATCAATAATGGTGGATAAAATCTCCCTCTTGACTTGACGTTTTCAATTATTAATATTTTATTCTTCGTTGCCATGATAAGAATAGCCCTTATTTTAAGTTACTGCAATTTCGGATCATTCAGTTGTGACGAGAAATATCCAGCTTTATGCACTTTGAAAGCCACGATATCCTCTCTGGTACAACTGATAAGGCCGGCCTTGGGTTCAAACCCTGACCACAAGCATTTTTATCTCTTATGACTTTTTCAGGTAATCCATTCAGTTTATTCATATAACGGCAGGTTTTTCCATGCATTTAGTGCTTCGTAATTTCTATTTATTACTAATCTTTGATTGAAGATGATGTAAATAGTAGCATTTGGATAATTTGATAATGATATCTTGGTCTACCTTTCAGGGTCAGGCAACAAACCGGGTATTAAGACACTTCTCTGCGATCTTATAAATTTATCCTCTCGTGTTAGAAACTTAAGCGTAACCACTACTAAAAACTGCTCTGTGTGGACACTGTGAAATAATGGCCAAAGCTTTCCTGTACACAACAGGCATCCTTATGAAGTTCCTGAGAGATAAGAGGGTTTGTTACTTCCCACATAAGCCCTGACTGTAGCTGTTTTACACTATACCCACTTATTCAAAATGGAATTGATAAGTCTTGTTACGTGAGACACATCAATGCTGTAATACTAAATAATTCTATCCCCTACAGTATTTACATCCTTGCGATTTCTTTCCTTTCTACACTTTCGTGGACGTGATTCGACCTTTTGCTGGAGCGGTAAAGCGTCCACTTTAATCAAGATCAAGCATTATTATCTAAGAAACAGTCGGAGTTGTAGATCGAAGCTTACTATCAGACAATTGTCCGTTAAGGTTTACCTCGGTAACCTGACAAATACTAATAAAATCTGTACTGAATCAAAATCATACTCTACATGACAGCGAACTGATATAGCAAAAATTAATTATAACAATTAGAAAGAGGCGCTTGTAGGAAGATCCGTGACTTGCATCTTATGTAATTATCGTAATTATTTTGCAGTCTAATGTATTAATCAAAAGATTTCTTCAGTTTTTGTAATTAATTGCCATGTTATTATAATAATCATGTCGTCAAAGAAGCCTAAAGAACATCATGTTTACCTGTGGTTAGGTCAAACTTTGTAGAAATTTAAATCAGCAGCTGTTGCTATGTCTGATGTCGAAGACACTACAAGAGTCGTACGAAAGTATTTTTCAGTTGTGATTTTCGTAATTGAGATTTCTGAAGTTTGCTTATATTAATAGCAAGAAGGAGCGAACAATTCAAAAACAAAATTTATCATTAGGTAAGTCTTGTTTTACTACTTTTGCATTGCCCTGGTGTTAATACTTTCTATCTGCAGTAACAAGGAGGGTAGTTAATGCATAAATTTGAGGAGATTAAGGCTTTGATTACAAGTACCAAAGCCTTGGATATAGAACCCTTTAATTTACTCAAGGTGACAAGGCAGAGTTGTCTTTCGGTTCTCAAAATTTTGGAACAGTTAGCACAAAATTCCCAAAGGTAAAATATTAACAAGTGACATTTTGATGTTACATAAAAAAAACTTAAAATGACAAACAACGATTCACCACTCAACTAATGCCGACCTAGATAAGAGCAACATACTTTATGTTTGATAGGTATTTAAATTAGAAAAAGTTTGAGCAGTGTATAGACCATTACAGATACCCACTAGTAAACATTTTTTTAAATATATAAAATACTTTTCTGGAGAGCGTGCAAGTAGTACATATTTCTTTCGAAGATGACTCGTGAGATAGACCAGCAAATGGTGTAACATATCAGGGAGATCCTTTCATTTTCACAGCAATTTTAATTAACAAAAGCCTCATAATAATGTTTAAAAGTATGATGCTTAAATGTTAAATAGACAGCAAATAACAGCCACTCGGGTAATCGCAAAACACTTCAACGATATCGTAGATGACATTGTGGCAGATAATGCCTACCACATCTATATATTTGCTAATTTTTGAGCTAATGTTTTAAGCAGTCTTCCTAAATGTGGGTTGTTTCCGGTCACTATCACACTGACTTTTCATTATTTAAGATATTGTGATCAGAAACGATTTAAAGGAAAGGTATTTTCAAGATTAACATCTCCCTCCCTCTTCCAAATATATCGATGATAAATTGCTGAAAGCAAGCTAAAGCTAATATACTACATCGCGTTTTGGCTTGTGAACATTTACAAAACAGGTTTACCTAAGCAATGCTCGAAAAATACAAGATCTCAAAACACTGTTTAAACTTACATTGGCCATGCGAGCTTGCCTAATCTACAAAAACTACTGTATGAACAAGAAAACAAATGGAACCAAGTAGATTAAGAACATCTGGAGAATAAAAGTGTTCTCTAAATCCTTTGTTATTATCATATAATCAGACGATAAAATCAAAATAAATGATATTAAACACTAATCATATTTATTTAGCTAAGAAATGATCATCACGAAATAAAATCGTTGACTGAAGATATTTTTTTCTATACTTACAACTAACTCAGATGTAGTTAAATAATGCTACGAAGCAGACGAATATAAACATCTTGTCACAGCAGTGTCCATTATTTATCGGATGAACTGTGCGTTTGTATCCAGATGTATGCTTGTGAGCTTCTGTGGTTATCAGCCTAGAAATTTTAATATACATAAGGGATAAAGACATAGATAATTCAGATAGGCTTACGTAAGCGATTGCGCATATGTTACATTTTGAACTACATCTAGTTTCTAGATCTTCAAGTTCTAGATATACAATTGCTACACTCCTACAGGACACAATTTTCTAAAGCTAGATGTACTTCCACTCAAACATGTAAATATATGATGTACGAGTAATATAGAAATAACAACAATGATAATAACTTTAATTACCGATTGCTGTGTCTCGGTTAACATGCATGGATAGAAATGGGTTTGTGTGACACATTTCGGTATATTCAAGGGAGAACACTACCAGTAAGGTTCAGACGCACTACTAAATACTCGGATACGTTATAAACAGGTATATTGTGACTGCTTTGTTAATTGTGTCCCACAAGCGGCTCTAAGCAGTAGCTCTCCTTCCCTCTTTCTCATCCAAAGAGGCAGAATTTAAGAATAGAAGTTTCAGGAACTCTACCAACGGCCCTGCACTTCTGAACCTTCTTAATCACCTGAAACATAACATGATATTTCTATTTCTCCAATCGATATTAAAGTATTGCCTATTGCATCTATATTGCCAATTAGCCGATTATCAATGGGTGACACACTCGCAGATCTCCCTTTTCCCGTTCAATCGATGTATGTCAAAATTTTCTGCCGAGGCCCGAATGCTAGTTAACATAAAAGCTCGTTTTCCGAGTTCTAGGGCTTGTATCAGACGCAAAATATTTCCAGACGTGATAGCTCAATAGGTATAAGACGTTTCAGTGGTATTTTTTTCCGAATATTTCAAGAACCTACCTATGAATAAAAAGGACGAGAAAAGATCATAGATAGCAGCCATCTTAGCATCAAGCGGACATATGTTAGCATATTGGATTATATACGCTTTAACTCATAGAGTTATTAGGATTTTCTCCCCTCAGAATCTTACAAAAAAACTGAGCGTGTTACGTAACATTCTTGTAGAAAATGGTTATCCGTCATTTTTAATTGACAGGTGTATCAACAACAAACTTAAATCTAAGAGCAATACTCCTGTGCTTGGACCAGACAAGTGCCCAGTTTACCTCCGCCTTCCGTGGATAGGTAGGGCGTCGGTCCAATATGTAAAGTCTATAAAGAAGGCTATCAGTTCGTGCTATTATGCTAGTAAGCCTGTTATGTTATTTGGATCCAGGCCTCTTTTGAAACAAGAACATAAGGACAAACTACCCATCCAACTTGTAAATAATGTCGTATACGAGTTCAAATGCGGGTGTGATACCAGTTACGTTGGTAGAAGTCGTTAAGGCTTATCGAGAGGATAAAGCAACATGTTCCCTTGGAAGTAAGACAAGGTAAGTAACAAAGAGGCTCAACTACACCCTTGTTGGCGACCTGTTCCTGCAGGCAGATCAGTTCGGCTATCGGTGCCCACTTTTTTGGAAACCCAGATTGCGCCAATAAGTATTCGAACACTATGTTCAAGATTTTATTCAAGGTTCTTGAGGC
Organism: Alatinidae sp. Z8VKAUB7J3; assembly: GCA_010016025.2. NCBI lineage: Eukaryota > Metazoa > Cnidaria > Cubozoa > Carybdeida > Alatinidae > Alatinidae sp. Z8VKAUB7J3. The sequence goes on along the minus strand of JAAAKM020000195.1, from coordinate 20,531 downwards.
GGTGACAATTAAACTGCGGAAACCCTCTTTATGCAGGCAAAACGAGTTTGTTTTCAAAACGAGGTTATTATAGGTTTTGTATTGTAGTTTTAGCATTCTTATATTTCAAATATGTTTCTACAATTTCTTTATTGTCAACGATTTCACTTTTATTTCTAAAGCTATGCAATTTCATTCCATCACATTCCCTTCTATACCGCGAATTTGCACGCTTATTGTAAAATAGTTGTTGTAATATATAAGATTTCTTCTGTATTATTGTAAGTATGTTGGCGAGTGATTTTGAAAAGAGCCGACCGAAAAGCTTCGATCAAAAATATGAAATCACAATGTGTCCGCTTTTATCGTCTATATTCAAGTTTTGAACCACCATGAATTTGTTTAAAATGTTGTTGTTAGTTTTTCGGGCTAGATAATTTTTGCAATGCCTCTTCTAATCTGGACAACAGCTTTGAATATCAGGCATTTGTTCCCAAATCAGCAATTATGATACAACTATTAACAACGATCCATTTAGTATTCACCTTCTATTCTAAGTACTATTTACTAATTTTGTCAACCAGTATGTCGACTAATTGATTGATAAGTGATAACTTGTAGACCGGTTAGCTCAAGATACTGTGCAGTCGCTGTGCCAAATGGGACCAGCCCCACTGCTTATAAGGGTACTCCAATGAGAGATTTTCGAAAGTTTCCGGGTGACTATAAGTCTTGCAGTTAAAACGGCTGATTGAAATTCTATGTTTTTTTTCATTACCATTATTTTTTCGCATTAACCATGACCATCGTCGTTTGAATAAACAAGATTGTTTTAAGAAATGGATAACCTCGAAAATGTTGTTTCTCATCAATCAACCGAGTTAAAATACTCCGACTTGAGAGATTTTTAGGCGTAGTAATTTTGTTCATTTCAATAACAATAATCAGATAAGGTCAAGCAATCCGAATACGAAACGTGAATGGATTTGTTTACCTGTGTATGTTTGACCTTTTTATACAAGGGCAAGTTACAACAATCGTGCAAAAAAGTCTGGACTCGAGCAAGAGCCTTACCTGAGTAGTGCCGTGAGCCTATGAGAACTGCTTAATGATATGGATGCATGAGCCTTTTTTTAATAGTGCTTCATTGTTAGACTGAAATTTGATAGTTAACCCGGGTATGACATCAGCTGCAGCAGGAATGTCTAGGTTAAGTGTTGGTTGCAAGTAGGGGGAAAACGTAAGCTAGCATTCAGGAGTGGCTCCAAATTGGATCAGCAGAAACAAGGCCTCGGCCGTAAATACAAATACAAATACAAATACAAATGCAAATACAAATCACTTTAATAAGTCGCTTGACAGTCACATACTTAAAGGCAGTCCCTAATTTGAAAACTATTGCAGTAGTACCGCTCATTTTAAAATGCCTTCCTTACAAACACTATCTGCTGCGAAACTTTCAATATCTAGGCCTTATTGTTGCGAATTATATCTTTCTATCACCTCATTTTGGGGGCAGATTACTTTCTTAGTTCATTAACAGTCGCTTCGCAGAAATTAGTGAGTGAATATCCAATTAGTAAGTCGATAAATCATATTGCAATGTTGTCTACTGGACGTTATATTAATCTTAACAGAGAGCTACAGTACAAAATTTAGGTGAACGGTGTATTCAATTGAAATGTGATGATCAAGTAACTTGAATTGGGGAGTTATAATATTCCAAAACTCAGTGCATGTTTGTAGCAAATTGTATATAATCCAGATAGTAAAAACAGCAGCTCGTCAAACCAATCCCTCAAGTTATTCTGGTATGGTTAATTATACTCCTCTTAACTATGGGAGAAATGACATTGCTCAATGTCAACTACTGAATATTTCAAAGACTTCTCTGTATATTTGTATATAATCTCCTTTTGATCGCTGCTTCATTATGAATATTAATTCTAAAATCTTTCTTATTTGTTGCATCATTCTCTCACGTTCCCAGCTTGCAATCTTTTTAACGATTTAAGCTATATTGAGTTTTTGCAATAATAATGAAAGACGTTCCTTTAGTTTTATTGTAACTATGAATCTCCAGTTGCATTACGATGCTCTTTTGCGTGCATTCTTTGAAAATACCACTTATGTTTTGTCAATAAGTTTTTAGTAACATGTTCACTGAAGAGGAAGGATAATGGAATTATAACTGTTACAGTATTATGATGGCTGAACTTTTCTTTTACAAGGCACCAAGGAGACTTGTTTATTCAGACTGTTTTGATTAGTAATAACAACGTTAGACCTCCATTTCGTGGGAGTTAACAGAAGATGTATCAAGTCTTCCAGCTTCTTTACCTAATCCTTGCGTAAACATAAACATTGTTATCTAAATGAACGTCTTTATGGATTTTGGGCAGTTTCTTCGGTCTATGATTCCCTAGGCCTAGAAAAGATACACTAGTTGCTGTAAGTGTCTTAAATCATGAATTAATTAATACAATTTCAACAATGCAGGAGTCGAAATAAGGAAATTTAATCGAACCGGCTGTTTTGATGCGAGCAAAGGGAGCGGTATGAGCAGAGGGCGCGGAGAGCCCGGAGCGAGTACATTCAGCTGGGGGTCTGGTGAGCGCGGTAAACCCCCTAGCCGGGCTGGAGCGGAGCCCCGAAAAATTTTCGATTTTGGTAAACTTTTTAGCCCAAAATGTCTAGTTTCCGGACCATTTTCAGCAATTGCATTCTTAACCAATGCATTATGGAGAGTAATGTGATTTACTTTTATCAATGATGAACGGAAATGCCCAGCTTATGAAAATTTCTATGCATAAATACCAAATACTGATTGATTTTCATACACAATGTAATTTCTAGCCGGCTTGTTTCTGAAAGGACACACCTTCCGTATTTTGTATTCTCTTACTTACTGGACTGCATGAATTCGTTTACATTTGACCAAACTCTTCAAATGTACTTGTCCTCCTCTTCTTATTACCGTATTTCTTCGAAAGCGCGCTACGTGCGCCGATGTAAATTTCGAAGATGAACGCGGTTAGCCCATTTGCATCTCGTTACAAAAATACTTCGAAACGCAGCTTGAGCTGGAAACAGCATCTCCTTATTACCCAAACTATATTTTGTATTTTATTGATTAATTTATACATTATCAAAGTCTTATAATTTCTCAATGCGCTAGACCCTATATACAAGATTTTTGAATTAAATGATGGATGATAGTTTATAGGTGTTTTGCGAGGCAGTAATAACATTTTTTTATGCTTGAAGTTTTTCTTATGTTACATATTTGAATTTTTGTTAGAATTCTGTTTCTCTTTGTGACCGATTTTTTCGGCGATCCTGAACTCCCAGGTCAAATATGATCCAAAGAATGTTTCCTCTAGGTAGCCTTAATTGTAATGATATATGCCAGCGAGAAACTACTATTTAATGAGACGATGCCTAGTAACTCACGTTCTCACATTAAGGACGCGGCTATGGTAAATGAATTTAGATAGAATTTCCAAAGGGCAACATGACCTAACATTTCCGTTTCACTCGATGGTTTCATCATGACCTTCCCATTTAAAAGGACATCAACATTGCATCTGATCACTATGACAACTTATAATAAGAGATACTCTCCATGACTCCTACCGGTTAACACAGAATGGCCCTGCCGGTTGATTAAAAAAGTAATGGCTAAAACTTTAGTTTAATTTCAAACTGCTACATCCTACAATGCTCATCTTTTATTTAAACGTCGTGTCATGGCATATTTTTTACAGTTTATCATTTGTGGCAAGAGAGAGATAACTACTCGTACGCAACTTAAGAATAGAGTTGCTAATATGTTGCAATTTGTTTAAGCTTTTCGACAAGCACTAAAGACACCAACATCATTCTTTTATCATGCGACTCGTGCACTTCGTAGAAGAGACTTTATCATTGTTATTCATTTTGTGCAAACGTTATAAGGCACAAGTTATTTTTCTTGTGTTTGCTTGAAGAGCTTTATGCAGTTTTTCGCATAGAGTACGTGAATTCCTTAGGTATTTGTGGCTATTTTATGGGATTCGGGAAAGGCTCGTAAACATTAAAAGATTTTCTAAGCGGCCCAGAGACGCTCAATAATATTTACAATGACGTTGACGAACGTGTATTAATCAAATTTCATGTGCCCACACACATTTATGACGATACTGACTCATTTCAATAACGCCTTTCGTGATGGACGAAACAGCAATCCTTTTTTCGCTATTGCAACAAAACGAAACCAAAGTAGTAACAAAGGAGGCGCACTAATGGACCAAAGAAATGTTTAGAATCTCAAAGTAATATAAATTTGGTTTGTATACTTAGTCAGTTACAGCTGAATCTGTAAGCTTTTAAATTTCCTTTTAAAAGTGGGTTAGCAGGGTAGTTAATTTTTTCCTTTTTGTCTTTCCTTCGTAGGGTTTTATACCATTCTTGGCATTTCTCAACACCCTTTTGTGCGCTTCTTCCTTCTTGGTTCTTATTCTTCTTTCTTGGTTCTTGTTCTTCCTCCTTGGTTCTCATCCTTGACTCTTTATTTTCTATATAAATTAGAATGTGCAGTAGACGCTTAATGTACACCAGAAAGATGCTTGCTGTGCGTTGAATGTAAGTTTAGGATACTTGTAGGATATTGTATAATTACATGGACACGCCAACAAGATAGTATATTTTTCAGAAGCAACAAAGGTAATATGTTATCGTCTTATCAGCAGTAACGATAGTATTTTCTCTGTATTAAGTGTGAAGTAAATATAGTCAGAGGCAACTTACCTCAATGCTCTCTTAATGCAAGTATTCCTTTTATGAATATTCCATTACATTTTCATACCGATAATTTTATCATAGTGGTTTCTCTCCCTACTTTAAAGGAAGATTGTTTTCAGAACGTATTTCATCAGTTACAAAATCTGTTAAGTTTAGTCTAACCAAGGTATTGTAAGGCAGATAGGCATTGTGATTAAAATCTAGGAACAATTCTGCGTTAGGTGTTATGCAGCAATGTCTCGGTCCTACTTTGATAACTATACGTATTTCATCATCCTAAATCCTTAAGTCAGAAAGAGTTACTCCAGCTGATCGTAATACTATCTTATTTAGTTTACCCCCAGCATCCCAACACACCAGAAGATACCTCTTTCTCGTATTCTGGTTTCTAAAATTGTATAGGAGTTGTAAATGTTGAAAAAATTACAAGTGGTTTACATTTGTTGTAAGCAAGAGGAAGGCTAACTAAGGAGAAACTTTCTACATTCAAACTAGTGTAAGGATTTAGAGCAATAGCCAAAGATGTTAAGTGATTTCGAAAATACCCATCATAGGTATCCACTATGAACATGAATTTCGTGTGTAAGAGAAGAATTTGAGAGAAGTAAACGGAATTGTACAGTCCTTTCGGAATAGAGAAAAACGTGGCGACAATGACTGTGTGCGTTTGTGTACGTAACAACCTTTATTTTCTACAAGTGAGTTTACAAGGTGTGGCAGACAGTTTCCCAGGTGTGGCAGGCAGTTTCCGTTGCCGCGCGATTAAAATAAATTTCTCGCTTATTTTAACACTTGCAGTCCGGAGAGTGTTTTAGAAAAAATTGATGCAAAGTAAAGACAGTGAAAAACTTTAGGAAGGATTTCACATGTTTATTACACTTCAACAGCAAAAGCTTTTAAAAACGTGATTAAGTGATGGTATGACCTATATACGTATAGATGCCTTTCTCACTTTGGTGTAAACGTTTGCTTTTTCAATGTATTTTCTCAGACCCGAAAGGAAAATCAAATGGCTATCTCGGCATTGTTGAAAGCAAAGAGAATAGTTTCACGGCTGACGGTCGATCACTTGTCACTCGATGGAGCAAAAAAACCCTTTAGAGACTGAATTATTTTGCTTGTTACACAATCATATCATATAAAAATTTCGATCCTCTACTATTTTGACCTGTACCTTACATTCTAAAATAAATTAAGGACGTAGAAAGAACGTACAAGATGTGTTGTCAATACGCTATTTTTTAACACCTTGAAATCAACTCTTAAAGCAATCTAACTAGTCTCTTCAATTATGGTCAAGTTGAAAGTGCTTACTGCTTATTATATTATGCAACTTAAATGAAATCACTCGATATATTATGCTTTATATTACTTCCTCCTCAGTTGCCATGTCCCAGGACGTTGGCGATCATGGCTCTCCACAGATTTCTGTCCTTCGCTGCCCTCAGTAGCTGTAGTTATTTATATTACATAGTGTTAAAAAGGCATGATGAAGATACTTTTATATACTGATGAAGATTTTAGTTTGTACTTTATTTTACAAAACTTTTGAAATATTTATTTTCTTTTGAGGGTGAAACATGAGGGTGAAAACCATGTCTTGCTTCCAGTATTAAAATACAAACTACTTCTAGCTGAAATTTAAAAATGGTGCTAACAAGTAGCCCACATACCCTAAGTAGAGCACTGCCTATGCAAAGTGCATGATACATTTCTTCTTCCTTGTTTGCACCTAAGTAATAAAAAAATAGATAAATTATTGTAATAGACAACATTGTAGTAAACAAATGCTATCGGAGAAAAAAAACCATAATAATGATAATAGTAAAGTAGTAAAGATGCCGAAACTTATTAATGATCATGAAAAGTTAATGAGAACGTAAAGAGACTTCACTCAATTACCAAAAATAGAAGTATACAAACGGTTTGAAACTCAATCTGGAACCCAAGGAGAATACAAAACAATAAGCTACAATATCTTACATGGGGGGGGGGGGGGGCAGGTAGGCCCGCGGCTACACATTTCAACTCATAACTTTTTGAAGACTGGCCGGGTGGACAGCACATTTTTG
>JAAAKM020000195.1:0-13688 GCA_010016025.2 Alatinidae sp. Z8VKAUB7J3 | reverse complement strand
AAAATAAAAAAAAGAAAAAAACATACATGTGGGGGGGGGGGGGGGGTGGGGGGGCCTAGTAGGCCCGGGACTACACATTTCAGCTCATAACTTTTTGAAGACTGGCCGGATTGACATGACATTTTGTGACTTTTCCTAAAAATTACTGAGAAGTTTTATGATGAGAAAAGTTCCTAATTATTTTTTCTAAATTTTGCGATATTGGCGTTCTGTTGACCTATAGTGTAGTATTTAACCTTTCGCTTTTGTTACCTTTCTTTGAAAAACATAATTATTATTCTTTAAGCTTAGATTTTCTTTCCTTGGTTTGTACCGACGATTTCGAATGATCTATTCTAAGCCAACCCAGAAGTGTTTCTTGTTTTTAATACAAGTCACGGAGTTTTTTCAACCTATCCAGAAGAAAGAAGTTGTGCCCAATCAAATTTCAGTTTTAGGCTCCAAAATCCTAACTTTACCAAGTTTAAATTTTGTCGCTAATGGCAAACCTTTGAAAAAACATTTTAGGACTGTCAGGATAACCTTGTTGACATATTTGTTGCGGCCAACTGGGCAAGAAGGTTGGTCGCCGCTTCACTATACAGTTGTCGCAATTGAACGATTAGACTCACGAAACTAAGGGAGTCTCAGAGAGTATAGTCTCAAGGAGAGTATGGTATACTATTACAGTAATGATGTGATTGTAAAAGAAGAGACGATCGAGTGCTTACTCTCTGGCTGGCACAAAGATATGTTAAATGTATTTTTCTTTGCATGCTATTTTGTTGTAACTGTTTATCATACGTTTCTCACATGCTATTTCATTGACGCGAAAAGTCATAGATGAGTTGGTTTGAACATCACTCAGACTGTAGGACCTTACTCTAGCCCATGGTGTACAAGCCAAAAACTAGAAACAATATATCCCCTTCCATGTCTTTGTTTCAAATAGTCGATCATCTGAAAGCAAGGCAAGCAGTACTGCACGGAAACCAAGATGTGCTGATATAATAAGAGTTTTAGTCGCGATAATCATATGTAAATTTTTGTTTAGTGGCAAAAAATCTGGGGACGGCATTCTCAAGTTTTGGGGGTACTTGCCCCTGAATGCCCCCCCAGCTACGAGCCCGCTATCAATGCTTAAGAAGCACAGGACTTAAAGCATCAAGCGAAGAGTATGTCTTAGCAGCCTAAGCTCAAAGCTTGTTAATCCGAAGGTATGAAGCTAATATAATGAGAAATGGTGTAAATCCAGAACATGGGTTTTGTAATTTACATAACGAGACTATAAATCATCTTGTCTCTGGTTGCTTTGTTCTGGTAACCAATAATTATAAAGCTATACACTATTTAGAAACAGAATTATTAATGAAATGTTATTGAACGGTTTCGTTGCACCCTCATCAGAATGGCTCCTGCAAAGAACGAGTTGTTCAAACATTCAAGCATCATTTATGATAACTCGCAAACAAAGAAAGGGATCGAAGCAAAATTTCGTCGACCGCTGATTGGACAATCATTAAGCCTACTAACAATTTGGAGACGCCAAAATTGTTAGAACAATTTCAGAGAAAACACAAACTTCTTTTGTCGGCAAAGCAAAGGATCCCGGATTTTGATAAAAACCGCTTCCAAAACGTTCAGATGGAAAGCTGATCTAGTTTTAGCTAACATACGAAAATAATCATTGTTCAATGAGGGTGCAACGAAACCGGTCAATGGCATTTCACTAATGATTCCATAATTAAATATTATCTACAAATTTTATAGTACCAGGAATCTTTTCCAAAGCTATACACGATAGAGCAGGCCAATACATTCGTTGGAAAATGTGCAAGTATTATGAAATGCCAACAACAAACAACTGGTATGAGTTCCACCCTTTTCAAATAACAGAAGCACATAGTATGAGATTACTATGTTATTTCAATGTTGAAGCAGAGCTAACAATGAAAGCGAAAAGACCTGATATATTTCTCAAAGACTACAACAAGCAAGAATATCTACTAATTAAGATGAGTGTACTATCAGATATAAATATACCACTGCAAGAACTCAAAAAATAATGAAAATACAAAGATATTGAGATTGAGACTGGGAAAATGTGGCATCTAAGAGTTATTACTTTTCCTGTTGTCATCGGAGCCGTTGGTATGATAAAATAGGGATCCCCTCGCTATTTTGCCAAGCAATGTTTTTTCTCTGGCAATGCAACATAGTTAACACTGAAACAAAGAAAGGATGAAAAGAGAGTCCTTTTTTAAAAAAGCTGGAGACAATTCTTTGATCGTCAATTGAACTATGAGAAACATGAAACCTTGTTATGATGTCTCAGCCCACTTTCTCCACTTTTGAGTTGGAGACGCCGCCTCCGTATCAGAAATAATCTTTTCATTTAGTACAAATCTCCTTTGATTCAGATTTCCAAATCCGAGTATATCCTTCCTCCTTAGTAGTCAGAGGACATTAGGTAAAATTTGTACTGCATTTTGATTAAAAAAACAAGATGTAAAAAAGGTTCTCAAATCACTGCCGGCTTCCCCATTGAAAAAGTAAACATCCTGCGCTCCCCTGTTGTCTGTTGCGTACTAACATAAATCAAAATTCTAAACAGCAGCAAAATTAATATGGAGCACCGTTTGTCAATTGACAACAAAGTCTTTTACGCTTTGACGTGTTTACACATTTCTTATACGTGATTAGCTGGTTCGTTAAACAGCGTAAACCAAAATATCGCATCCTAACAAACATGTTAAATAGCGCTAGTAAATGTTGATCAGCACTTTACTGTCAATAGTGACCAAAAATTTCCCTATTCAATGCTGTGCTTGCAGGTTTTGCTTCTTCCTACTGTTCCAACTTGAATTTAAACGTTAATATTCAATTTGATCACCGTCGTAGCTTTCGTTCAACTCTGTCCACTTTCAATGGATAGAGAGCACACAGGGAAAAATATTTACCATTCAAAGGGAAGGTGTAAAAACGTCCCTGTACGCAGAAAACAAAGCTACACGCTCCCTGCTTAAGTTTATTCGATTCATTGAAAATAGGCGGGCATAAAGGTTATACAATGTCTAAAACCTATGACAAATAGGGGGCGGCGTTTACTTGCTATAAGCAAGGTAAAGCTCGAAAATGAGTAGCAAATCATTCGGTGCGATGCTCTATTGTATTGTAGCAGCAACGACTAAAGATATTTACCTACAGTAGAGTTATTAAAGACAGTGGTGGACCCAACGGTTCATTGTAGGGGGACATTTCAAATCCGTCTCCTTAACGCCAAACAAGGCGGATTGCATAGCTTTTCCTGTGCCGTGCTCTAAGTCACCCGCGTCGTTATTGTAATATTTGTTACCTAGCATTCTTAAGCCAAAACAACCTATCTATCGGCCTATCTTTAGAAAGAAGGACTAAATATTGATTGTATATCATTACTTGGTGGGTCATGGCCTAGGTATTCCCCTCAGCCTGGACTCGCCATCGACGAAGGACTTTGTAGGATAATGTACAGAACTTACAAAACAAAACATAACGTTGAGCAGCTTTCATAGAATTGTAGGTAATGATTTAAGCCTAGCCCTTGTGAAATAGCTTGCAAATTACAGAAGCCATTAGATAAGAAGGCACTAAGAACATGCAAAGTATGAATTGTCTATAGCAGATTAATAACAGGAATCGTTACCGAGTGGAACAGTTTGTGCACGATTATATGTATGTCAAATACATCGATACATCGTGTTTTCTGTTTTGTCGTCCTTGTCAAGGGGACTGTATTTTATTAAAAGCAAAAGTTAGTATACGTTATTTTAACATATAATCTATTTACATAAAAATGTACCACACCTTAGTTAGCAAAGAGAGTAAGTAAGCAAAGTGGAAATAAATAAATAACAGAGTTGAGAGATAAAACAACAAATAAGAAAGATAGCGAAGTTTTTTTATTTAATAAAAACAGATCACTTTATACCTGATGACACTCAGATATTGCGATAGCTGAAGTCTAGGGGGTTGAAGTTGAAATGGATTATACTGGTAAAATTTAAAAATTTTGCGTAGATTCATCTTGACAATCCATTCCGATGTGGCGGATAAAATTGACAGATGCGTACACACCAGCGCTATAAACTGTAAGCACCTCCTACAGGTAAACGCTTCCTGACAGAAGCGGATAAACGTGTTGATTTTATCAAGTTAAACTGAAATAAGTGGAGAATTGGAAATGTGTAGACTTGCGATAGGTATGCAGAGGTGTGAATAACAAGTCTGCTGGCACGTTCATTGGTAAAACTGCTGTAAGAAAGTTGAGCAATTTCGAGACAGTCAACAGAAACTGCAAATACTACTATTGAACATTTCTGAAGGAAATCGTCAGTTGTGATTTCATACTGCACTGTTAATAAATCAAAATTTGGATGGATTACATGCTCTTCACATAAAAGAAAATTGACATCAGTTACTAGTAAATTAAATACATTAGATTAGGCAACAAGTTTAATACTAAAGAGAATTACAAAAAGTTTTGCAATCATTTTATCTTAATATTTCATATCTTCACTAAGATACATATTCATTGACCCTTCATCTGTCATGAATATGTACGAGACGCTTAGGTAAAGAAAAGGTTTCAAAATTCCGTCACCGCGTTACCTATTGTGCTGTAATTGTGGGATTTTGCCGGACATTTATTAACGCAGAAATAAGTATAAAAGATAAATGGATTTATTGTCATTCTTTGCATACTTCATACACTAAATATGTAATTTTTCTTATTTTTTAGAGTTCTAAGCGTGATTTTAGGATCAATTTGGCAAAAGTTAAAAAACGAAATGTATCAAATATTCTTAATTTGTATCAACTAATTTATAAATTATGTCTGACAGAAATTAACGTGTTAAAACAGAAAGTGATTCGCCAACATACATAAACAAGTCAAAGATATTATTTCCATACCTTTTACTGGCATGTATCGCAAATGCAACTATGTATTTTTGCTTGTCAAACATTATACTTTTTAACATAGTTTTTAACTAGCATAGTTACATTCTTTCTTTTTTCTAGTTTTAAAGTACTGACAGCAATTTTGCCGATACACTCTCCCGGCTATGATACCATGCGTAGTTACATTCTTTCTTTCTTCTGGTTTTCAAGTACTGGCAACAATTTTGGTAATATACTATCCCGGCTATGATACCACGCATAGTTACATTCTTTTTTTCTTCTAGTTTTAAAGTAATGACAGCAATTTTGGCGATACACTATCTCGGCTATGATGCCACGCATAGTTACATTCTTTTTTGTGTGTTATAGTACTAATGGCAATATTTCAACATGTGTTGAGTCAGCAGCTTTACTTTATTACTGTACAGAGGCAAATATGTTTGTATTTTTGATTTTAAAGATTTTCATAGTTTCAACAAAGTAGCCTTTTCGTGAAAATAGAAAAGATTTTGGAGCATTGATGTAACTCTTTTTGCAACAAATTATTTAGAAAGCTTGTGAGAAAAATGCAGCTTGAAATCATTTGATTTGAGAAAGTTAAAGCAGTTGAAGGATCCAAGGGTTAAAAACTTTTACAGGACCCATTTCATCTTCTTTAACTATTGTTACGTTGATTTAGAACTTTTCCAATGGTTAAAATTTTTATTATGACCTACTTAAGTGACCTAGTGTGTGGTTATAGCACCGAGGCGGCACTTCTATTTGGTATCAACGTTGGAATGTCGTCAAATCTTATGACGAATCAAAACCGCTGGCTCAGTGTATATGATAGTCGACATGACGATAATCCAATGTCACCGATCCGATGTCACCGACCCAATGTCGCCTAACAAATGTCACCGCTTCAATGTCACCGATCCAATGTAATCAATCCAATGTCACCGATCCAATTTCCGTAAAACCTACGTCAAAATAATAACGTAAGTGTGATGCTAATCAAGTGTCAAAGTAGCAACCAACACTTTAGCAAAAATAAAGTTACTTCGGATAAACATTAATGCTATTTCAGTATAACGTAAAATCGACCAAGAAGAGATAAGAAAATTACGTCGGTGCCGGCTATTAAGGATAAACAAGGAAACTTATTCAGACAACGTTTTAGCTCGATACTAGTTATCAGTCCCCCCCAAAAAACTAATCAACTCTTGAGACAAGACAAAATGTTGCCAAAACAAGTTACAACCCTACCTTTTACTTGTAATTAGTCAGCTTTGTAATAACTACAACATCCATTATCCTGTGGTGTCGCATAACTGAGGGTTGAGGAACAATAAAATACGTTGACCAGAGACAGAGTGGGGTAACCTTTGTACGAGCCTCTCCAGTAATCAAAGTATCATACGTAAATTAACGTTCGTATACACATTAATACTAAAAAAATTAATATTTGCAGCTTCCCCAATAAAAGGTGTAATTTGGCTGTGCTTCTTTACTGAAAAAATGGTAAGGCAAGTCATTTTTGGGATAAACCCGCAGACCAACGTCAGTTAAATTTAGTTATTACTGTCAACAATGTGCTTTGAATATTCTTGGCCTGACTCTGACCTTTAAATGCATTTCCAGTAAATGATGGAATTAACAGCGCTGCGTTACAGTTATTCTTGCAAAGTATCGAGTTAGAACGCATGCATGAAAACCTTGCAAGGGAAGTTTCACTTTCTACAATAACGTAAATTTTAAGATTTCTGATTTCAACTGTGGCGACGTCTTTATTTTGGGAGACTCATAGTGCACACAGTATATAATAGAATAAACACTAAGTTTTAAAAAAAGTAAGAAAAAATGTTATATAAATCAAAGAATCGCACCTAATGTACCCTTAAGGCGCACTTTAGCCTAAACAACTTCTTTTACGAGCCTTCCCTTTCTCAGTTTTTGGTCACTACTTGCATTTCAACACAAGTGGGCACTATGCTACTACCTGTTTTAAATTTTATTTATGCTTTAGTAAAGTTTAAGTTCAATTGTTGATAAAAATCACTAGGATCTGAGAAAGATACCTTTTTCGTTGCTTTAATTTTGATGACCCCTGTTACCAATCCTGATGATCCTGTAGTGATGTCAATCAAAGCAAATGGCATCCCAAATATCCATGTCTCAATGGTAAGGGACCATGGTGTAATGGTAGCACATCACGTTGCAACACTGAACGACGGTATTCGATTCCTCGTGGTCCTACGTTTTCACCATTGAGCTTTTCATCCCATATCATCATCCTATGTTATCAGTAATTCACGCCAAATGGTGACCCAAAATCTGAACACGCTCCTCAGCTTACAGCTCCCGGCATCGGCTCAGCAACACAAATACTCTCTCTCTCTCTCTCTCTAACCCGCGACGCCGTGGTCCAACGTTTTCACCATTGAGCTTTCCTTCCCATATCATCATCCATACACGTAAACCTCTCATACCAATTTTGAAGGAATGTTATGCTGGAGAGGTACTGAAGAATTTAAAGAATTTTACTCAGACATGTTTATTTTTAATAAAGAGCAATACCATTAGTCCATATCCTCCATAATGAATTTATGTAAAAACAGTAAATGACAACAAAAACACTTGCTCCAATTGAAATTTAGCCTTTATCAAAAATGTTGATATGCTTTGTGAAATTGATCAATGTAAATGTTTGTGTCGTTTCGTTCCTCCAGCCAAGTGCAAGTTAAGTAAGTTTTAATTGCAATATCTTCATGAGTGATTTTGCCGTAACATAGCTAATAGATAGTTTCCTAGTACGAGATTTCATATTGTGGTATCAGCAAACTACAGTCCTATGCATTTATCAATTTATTGGCTTATGATTATTGCAAATGTCTTCATGAGTTGTTTGCCGCAACATAGCTACTTACACATCTTCCTAGTACGAAATGTAGGAAGTTTCAATTCATCTTCAGGTGCCAGTAAAAATTGCGGTGCCGTATATATATCAATTTATTGGCTTTTGATATCCAACACGTATTCTTCAAAGGTTCAAGCTTCAATTATGTCTATGGTCGAGGAAATATAAAACTACCCGGTTCTATTGTATGCAATCCGGACCAAAATAAGAGTACTGTAACCGTTTTTTACTGACCTGGGACCAGAGACGAAGTTTAGGTTTAAGCGAAATCCGAAGACCTCTTATAAAATTGAAGAAACACAACCGAAAAACATGCACAAAGAAGTACTCTCGTCTTGGAACTTTCTTGAAAGATTCTTGTGCCTCAGTGATTGTATAGGTTCCGCAAACTATTCTTCAGCTTGTACAGTTTGTTCAATTGATACTAAGTTCATTAACTCAATAAATTTCTAAGAGGGTTTATGTGCAGCTTTGTAAACTGATTTAAGAAATATCGAATTACTGAGTGCCAGTCAAATCATTATTCAAATATTCAACTTGATTACAAATTGGATGGAGCAAAATCAAATTTCGGTGTAAGTGCCTTCCTGCTTCCAGGTTAACAAAATTAAAATGTGATCAATTGTTTTTTACGACCTCATGGCAAGTTGTATTCATACCTAAGTAGCTTTAGATCAAAGGTTTTACTAGAACCAGCGAGACTATAGCCGCGTCAATAAAGGTCTCACAAATAGGGGATAAGATAAATTCAGACTGTAAGCAGTGTCATTGAAAAAGAGTTAGTTAACGTCGGAGGTCACCTAGCTCAGTTGGCAGAGCACACGCCGATAAAGTGTGGCCAGGGATTCGATCTCCGGTAATGACATAATTTTGCACTTATCTACTGTAAAGAGTGTTGATGCAACTAATGTCGTAACTAATACTAGTACTATTGCGAGTACTGCTACAACGTTTAAAGATGATTTTCTCGACAAAAAAGTGTCAACAACGACAATAATAGCATCGCCACTACAAAGATAAAACTTGGACTATTCTTGGGTACCGATTAAGTGGCATACAAAATAATGTAACATCATTGATTGCACAGAAATTCTAGCTTCTTGGTTGGACCTACTGCTTCTTTCTTTAGAGGGTTCATAATGAAAGAAATCCTGGCCATCCCAGTTTCTTTAAATCTTGATCTGGATTTATTAAGATAATCTTAAATCTATTAATAAAATAAAACCTTGTTGACTCTTTTAATAAAACTGTTAGTACAACTACAAGCTTGTTGAACGTGTGGTATTAATGTAATATTGCACCATAAAATTCATGTTAGTTCTAATACGGAATTTGTATTTATTTTATGTGACTAGAGCATAGACAAATAGATGCATATATAAGTTCACAAAATACACATTTTAATTATGCTCTGATATATATAAGTACTCAGCAGACATAAAGCAATTTAATATATTTATCATGAGTGGATCAGTACCACAATAGCTTGCTTTATTCAGTAAGGGATCTGAGGGCGTTCAAAATCACGACTAATTGGTTTGAAAACCCAAATCTTAACTATTAGACCATCAAGTCCAATAATTAAGGTGAGAAATTTTCTACTCAATCTTGTTATTTTCTTACAAAATGGCTAGAATTTTGACACATGACGAATTATCCGACTTTACCATTTCTTACACCATATTTAAGAAACTTCGTATTAGCATCATGTGTAGACACAGGATAAAAGGGAGACCTAAAAAGCAACTAGAAGACAAATGGCTCGCGTGGCGAAGAAACAACAACCTAACAAGGTGTATTTTTTGTATGATATTTAGATTAGCAGAGTTTTGCCAGTAAAGGTTTTACTAGCGCATGTGAAAGATTGTAGACGAAGTAACCTTGCCCTAACCTTTTGCAGAACGAGAGAGTTTAAATATACCATTTTCACGCATCAAACAAGTTTTAAATATTACAATATACTGCTAACAGACAATTATTAGAATTATGAATTTTCGTGTAATAATTTGGAGAAACCTCAAGTTATGATTACTGAGAAAAATAAAGGCCTTTGAATTCCCCATGTTTCAAAGATCATCAATCCTGGTCGCTCTACAGTACAAAAAAATTGTCAAACTATTTACCTAAAACTACACAGATGTTTAGCCCAAGTCGTCGACTGTGGTAATTCAGTTTTAATGGTTCCATTATAAAGAATTCTGTTACGTGGACCAATTTTTGCAGTTGCCTCATTTTTATGAAAAATTAAGAAATCGCATTAGATTCCTTCTTTTCACTCTACTCTGTCTAACTGAACAGTGGTACTCCTAGAATAAATTTCGTAACGGATTATTGTTCTTGACAAAATCAGGCAAAGTCCACCTGCGCAATACTGTTTTTGAATTACTTGAATGTTGGCTTCGGATACTTTGCTGAAGTGTGTTTATATAGCCAGATGTATACAGTGTAAATTTTATATAGAGTATATTATAAAGTCCAACAGACACGAGAATTTCAAAACTACATCGATAAAAGTTTACTCATCTAATCTTTTACAAACATCGTGTGGAATTGCTTTGGTTGTATATTTTAAAGGCGACCTTGCAAATAAGTACATCAGGACTGACTTTTTCCCTCTTACTTAAAGTATATTTCCTTGAAAAACATTACAACCGCTGGAAAATTTGTAATTCAAGGAAAATACTGGAGAAATGGTGTAAAGTAGAAAAGGAGCACAATAATGTTGTTGGCAACAACTCATCGGGACTGTCTCACTTCAGAACACCATGGCAACGACAGAGCTCTTAACTTTAAATGACTTATTTTGACTGGAGAATGGAGCAAGATTTAGAGTTCATCAAAGTCGTAAACCGGGGAGTAACTACGGAAAATTGTGAGTTAATTCTATCATTGATGTTCAAAGTCGTTTACACGAGCTTTGTCACTAGATTGTGCGATTGCGATGGATATGAAATTAGTCTCCAAAGATTATACAAAGCGACATTATTTACTTCCCCACTGGGTGTTTTCCATTGAAGTGTTTACAAATAGAATTGCAGCCTAGTCATCTCCTGCTGTTCCACTTAAGGAATAAATGTAGGTCGCCTGAGCAAAAAGTTCAATTCTAGTACTTGCTGTAAGCTAACTCTCACAATACGGAGGGACAGTATAAACTGATGGGAAAGGTTCTCGTATCTGTGTGCAAGATAAGAATAGGAGCTAAGCATTAATCCATTTCTTGCAGCACGTAATCGGAACTTAGTAACAACCCCTTGGAATTATTCTTAATTTATTAGACATTTTAAAGAGCCCAATTTGGCACTTTGGAGTTTGAAACTATATAGTTTTGCGCAAAAATGACTCGGAACATCATGCAGCAACAGTCAGTTAAGTCTTCAAACTTGAAAGGTTAGTAATATGACTAGTCTACCTGTCGCTGATCTTAATAATCAAATTACAAGAGGATAGCAACTTCGTATTTATAACATTTCGTCCTGACATTTATCTTGCAGCAATATTTTGGTGTTATCTATAATTGTCGTACCATGTAAATTTACACTATTTAAAAAACAGGACGCAGTGGGAAATAAGTTAAAACAGAAACAACGTAGTACAGTTGGTAACGACTTACTTTTCATTAAAATCAAGATGCTAGCAAATTGTAAGGCAGGATTTTTTAAAATGTGTGCATTATTCCCCTTGAAGTTAGAATTTACATGACTTGTACACGAGTACCGCTTCTTTTTGAAGCAATAAATTTTTGCTTAAACTTTCATCTTGCAATCTTAATATTTTTTTAAATTTTTGTTCAAGTGTTATTTTCAGATGTTATTACAACAGACTTGTTCAGAGACAGATAGGTAAGCATTATATTGGTATGTAACTTGTGCAGATGCGTAACGTTTCGAGGTTTTACTGAATAGGCTGTACATAGCTATTGTTGAGATTTTGTAGTTTAATGTAGCTCTTGTTTAACAGTAGCATAATGAAATATTTCAGCACTTAGGCAGAATTTCGATTTAGAAAACAAAGACAATACTATAATGCCCTGTGACTGGACATTTGACATAACGGAAGATTGCAATCGCTTGTAAATTCGCAATGAATAACTGTACTGTCAAAGCGACGGAAACGGGGGACAAAATTTAAAAGCAAACAAGAAACAAACGGAAAATAGTTCGAAAAGTTAACGACAAAAAATACTATGATCGATTTTTACCAGAGACAGGGTTGGACTACATTGGTTTGTGAAAGGCTGCGCCGAAACAAATGTCTTGGTACAAAATTCTCTTTTTATATGGCATCCATCTATACCATGTCCATATAATATTTCTTATTGCGCGCCGAAATTGCTGATTTATGTCATGGGTCACACTAGAGACCACAAAAATAATACTACTTTATATGTGCTCATCATCAGTTAAAAAAATACTCGCTTTTTTTACAGTTTAAACGAGACTTGTAAAACAGAGCAATATATTACTGATATCTATAACTCCATAGTTTAGATATTCCGACTTTTGGGGATTCAATTTTTGCCTTTGTTCATAACATTACCACCCATGGCATATAAGATTTTTTTATTTGATCCATTTATTCTCATTAACTTTATAATTCGTATTGATTTCCTATATCAAGTTACGTTATTATCACCTGTAAAATCTCACATTTACAAATAAACAAAAACACCATCTAGGATTTAAATGAAGCAATCGATGATGGAATTGTTCTCGTCATGAACTGTATTTTCCTAGGAAAAAGAAAAGCTCTGAAACCTAAAATATAACAAAATTCAACTCTAAGATCACGAACAAAGCAGTTGCTTAACCCTACGAAGATTTGACGATTTTTGGACCCCTATGAATAAAGAGGAAGAGGAATGAGAAGAGGAATCTACAGTCATATTTTTTCTCAGCAAGTGCTACAGATACTGTCTGAAAACTTTCCCCTAACATGTACCTCTAAGAGTAATAAATGCGCAAACACATCTTAAACATTACAGTGGGAAATATGGCATGATGAGTCTAATTCGTGTAAAACTTTTATAAATACAGGCCTTTTTAAAGCTTCCTTTGATTTTAAAAACAATATCTAAAAAACCCTTATTTTCCTGACACTAATTATTAGAAAGGCTGTACAATTTTAAAAACACAGTTTACCTGTGTTAGGAAACATATTTTATTTTCAATGTTATTCTGAATTCTTTCCTCAAAATGTTGTACTATCCTAAGCGTTGACGGCAATTGTAAAGGTAGTTTCAATTATCTGAAGGGCTTGAGACTGGTTGAAGGGGATTGCTGTTGCTTAAGGAGTACCCTGGAGGGAAGTCGAGACTATTTCACACACAGGCAAAAGGTTAAAAAGTAATCAAAATTAGAAATTATAGAAAATTAGGAAATGGGTCGACACATAAATACATAATTAGGATCATCTTTTCACTATTACGCATGAAATTTTACTTCCTTTATTCCAAACGCATCTCAAACAAAGATATGTAAACAAACACTAGATGAAATGATGGCAGGAAATTAACGTGAAAGCTTGTGAAGAAATAAGGTTTAGAAATAAATGACATACTTACAAAATTACCCGAAATAAAAGTTTTATTGGCATCTTTCCAGTCGGTTATGATGAACAAAAGGATAGCTTTGATAATAAACTACGAACTATTTCGATCATAAACAATCATATTAACCGCAGAACTTAACAGCGAACTGAATTGGAAAGCCATTAAGTGTTGGATATATTATTAAAAATACTTCCATTAAAATATTTAGCAGCTCTAACGATCTATTCTTCTATTCTTCCATTCTTCTATTCTTCTATTCTTCTATTCTTCTATTCTTCTATTCTTCTATTCTTCTATTCTTCTATTCTTCTATTCTTCTATTCT
>JAAAKM020000194.1:0-25358 GCA_010016025.2 Alatinidae sp. Z8VKAUB7J3 | reverse complement strand
CCATCACATGTGGTACGTTTCCGATGTACGTGAGGCATTGAAAAAGTCACCTGGAAACACAATTTTGATGCACAAACTAACTCCGTGACTAGCAACTACAAGATTACAAACATTTGTCACTCTGGCTTCAGGATCATCTAAAAACCATGTGAAGTACACACCGTCAGGTTTTCGTAACGAACCTATGGTCGCCACAAATTTAGCAAGCTAAGTTGGCGTGAAATCATCAGCCCCAACCGTGTCTAAAACGACTGTTTTGCTAAATTTAAGTCCATTTTTCAAAATTAATCAGGTTTTTCACTCCACTTCAATAGGCAGGAAATGCCCAGTTAACGATTTGTCTTGGGAACAAACGAGAATGACGTTTGGCACAGCGTATACCCCCTCTCGATTACATCCCCCTGATATACCAGCATGTCTTTCGATAAACATTCATTGGAACATCTCACAATAAATAAAAGACGGTCCTTTAATATCGACATCGTAGTGTACATTCAAAAAGGAGATGGTAAAACAAATCTAGACAGAAAACAACAATTCCTCTGTTGGGAGTGAAAAACAACACTTTGTCCTTTTCTATTTGTCTCTTCAATACACTACAACTGTTTACAGATGCGTCCTTTGGCGTAGACAGTAAACGTAAACACTCTCATAGCTAGGGCTACTATCTCTGTTGTTTCTTAGGTTCAATCAACTTAAAATTTACTCATTCGCCTATTTCCTCCCTCGTTAGCAATTCAATTCTCGTTTGACCCAATCCACAAAAACAGGGAAGTTCATGGTGCGCGGTAGCTTGAAATTATTCACTTTGCTAGCGGATAAAAATTATGTGTGTCTTATCTGTCGAGGCACGTCATTTGGACCTGATCTCTCTTTCTTAGAAAATAGTTATATAACTGCTCTGACAAAAAACCGTCTTACTTCAAGTAGTTGCCATGGTGATGTCCAGCGTAACAAGTCGGCTTTAAGCACAGCGGCCACACAAGTCTTGCGTCAGACTGCCCAGAAGCATGAACAGAACCGACCGGGACGACAAAAAGACCACGAAGAAAAAACGAAGAAAAAGAAGATGAGGAAAAAGAAGAGAAAGCCGAAGAGAAGCAAAAAAGCTTGAGGAGGAAGAGGAAGTGGAGTAGGAAGAGGAGGAGGAAGAGGAGGAAAAGGAGGAGAAGAAGAAGGAGGAGAAGGAAAAGGAGAAGGAGAAGAAAAAAGTGGCATTTATATAACGGAAATCGTATCGGCACCACGATAATGCATTGATTGAGTACATCAATCAGTAGGAAATGAAACACGAATGTCATTGTGTGCATTTTGCGTATTTTTCCTTGTGCTGGGATCTTGTCTTATGCAAAAATCATATTTCAAGCCCATGCTTTGTTAAACAAATAAATAAATAAGTGCCTTTGATGCAAGCTACCAAAACCTTTAACTTGCCATGACTATGTTATATATATATACATGCACTTTTAAAACCGTAATTATGGGTATGAATTGGTGGACCTCTTTAGTTTACGGTGGACTCTTTAGTTTACGGTGGACTCTTTAGTTTACGGTGGACCTCTTTAGTTTACGGTTGACCTCTTTAGTTTACGGTGGACCTCTTTAGTTTACGGTGAACTCTTAGTAACCCCGCCCTGGGTGTTGTATAAAACTCACGCAGGCCCCAAACTGTCCTCAAGGGTCTAAATGGTTTGAAGAACAAAGTTTTGGTAAAGGGCTACTACCGGAAGCAGGGAGCGGGGAGTTAGGAGATGATCCTGGGTTCTGTCAATTTCGCATCAACTTAATTACAAAAAATTAGCTTTGTACCAGGATCTAAAGTTTTACAGATTATAAATTTCTATGGTTAATCACTAAAAAGTAATGAACATTTTTCGAAAAAAAAGAACGAAAGTAAAAAAAACAACAACAACCAAAACAACTGAAACAAAAATAAAAAATACAGAAAATACTTGAAATTCTGGGTAAAATTTATCAAGTCGATAAAACCGTCAAAAGTCAGATTGAAAATAAAGTTCAAGTAGGCCTATACAAACAGTTAATTAAAAGAAAGTGTATGGCTCATAAAAATAGTCAGGGATAAAGTCATGTAAACGTGATTTCGCCCACGATCAATGCAATCAGTGCAAAATGCAGGCACGCAGCCAAAGGAGGGCGCGGGGCGCTGTGCCTGCCCAATAGGTAAAACTTGCCTATGTTTGCCCCCCCACCCGAAAATTTTTTACGGGTATATAAAAGGTGGATCACTTGTGTATTTCAATTCACTTATGCAATGAGATAAGAAAGACGGGAAGTCTTAAGACTCCCAATTGCAATTTTGAGCCTTCTAGGGACAGTAAAAATTCAAAATTTTCCCACCCTATAAAGCCATGGTGGGCTGGCTTAGAAGGAAGAAGGGGAGGGAAGAGGTTTTGTTTTGAATTTGCCCCCCCCCCTAAATCAAAATCTGACTGGCTGCGCGGCTGGCAAAATGTTTGTAAATGAAGAACCTTTGCAACTGTTTGACTCTAGTTCCACATGGTAGGATACACGTCAGGTGGTAGTAACCTAGAAAGTGACGAGTCGATGATCCCTTGTTATGTTGCTAAATATCGATGTTTCCTCTTCCGATACTAGTCATTTATTGACGCGAGACTTGGTTATAAAATTTTTTTAATCATAGTAAACGGGGCAAATCTAATGGCTACTTCTCTATTAATCTAATTCCCAAACTTCAAGTAACACTGACTGAGCTTGAAGTCGTACAAAATTTGAATACTACGTTGGGTAACTGATTCATTTTGCTGAACGTTTTCGCCCTACAACGATCACAGAAATCGTATGGAGTGAAGTGAGAAGCTTTCCCGATGAATTTTTGGGAAACGAGAAGACAAAAACACGTTGAAAATACCAGTCACGAGAGCGACACCTTTTCTGCCACTCGTGTTATTGAAAAAGGCGTAAATCGTAAAACAAAGTCTTTTCGTCGAGAGAGTACCGGCATCTTTGTTTTGATAAATTCGGCTTCTGAAGCGGAAAGATGGACAGGAGATTGAGCTTTGGCTGATACACTAAACGAATTCTCTTGATAGTTGCCAGCACATGGTCGGTTTTCAAGCAAATTGAATACAGCGTTACCATCATTTTGTTCTCAGATTGACAGTATAATGTAACATGAGGAATTGAAATGGCTGAAATTTATGCACATAAATTATCTTGTTACAGAGATTTATAGTTCACGAAAGATTTAGTTACAAAGAGCCTTCCACATGGTTACTAAAGCTTTAATACAACACCTCGTATAATGTTTATCTTAACTTCAATTAACAAAACATAACAAACCTTTAAGGTTTGGGTAGATAACAGAAAAGTATTAAAATATAGACCTACATATTTTGCCAGGGTGCACATATATCTTCGCAACTATACGGATTACAGTTGTAGGTGCAATGTTGACAGTTTACCACCTGGTCAACGTCTTTCTGAATCACTCGTTTTAATGAAGATTTTACATTTAAGAAACATAGATTCTCGTTCTTACACAGATACGAGATCTCTGATTATCGGAAAGCTTATTACTAGCATTGGTTAAAATTACATTCGGTATATTACTGCACTCACCTTCCAATCAAGATATCGCCTCATGACGCACGTTAAGTTCACAATGCCTATCTCGGCGCTGCAATTCCTATCACAGAAACCCCAAACCTTAACCAGATCAAACGCCAACGACCAAATTAAATTCTGTGGCACGTCATGTCCGATCCATCGGTTTTTCGCCATGTGCTGTACTGAATGCAAAACATCGGAAAAGTTCTCCAGGAAACACAATATCTGACACATTTTACTGGCCTAACACACGCAGAGCGTCGGAAGTATTAGTCAATATAAGACCATACGTTTGTTGACGTTGACAGAAATGTACACAGTGGTAACTGATCAAGATGACGACATATTTATTGCACAAAAACTTAGCCCCAGCCTCCCGTGCCAATGACAACAATGTGATTAACTTGTTAAACATCAAAGAAATATGCCCTCATGCAGCTTGTTTAAAATATCGATGATGTTCGCATAATGCAGATTGCAGAAACGTCCGGCTAAAATATCTATTTTCGACTAACATATTTACAAAGTACAATTTTTTAAAACTCCAGCATTTGTTCCAGATGTCTCTGGTAGGAACTTTTGTGGTACAGAAATTCAACTCTGCTTTTACTGTTACTTTTAAACTATGAACTTAACTACGCCATATGCCGACTAAGATATGAACTCACCTACCGTGTGCTGTACTCAACAAAGTATCTAATAAGATACCAAAACCCACACAAGAAATCTTGGCTACTGTCAACGATGTTGTTTTAATTCAAGAGGATTCGAAAAGCGTGGTTCCTTGTACGTCGCTGTTGCTATGAAGAAGATGAGGAGGGCGACGAGGATGATGATGAGTAGGAGAAGAGGAAGAGGGTGAAAATGATGATACAATGATGATGATGATGATGATGATGATACAATAATCAAGATGATAATGAAGATGATGAAGTTGATTATGATGATAAGTGCACGCAACCCCCGAAACTGACTCTTACAAACTGTCCTCCGCCGTCTAATTACAGTAAAACAATTAACAGTGAAGTTAGTACAAACTTTGCAACGCCCAACACATCTTTGCAGAGTGTTCCAGTGTACAAACCGAAAGCTCATCTAATTGTCCAAACTACACTCGTTATCAGAACTGAGCGACTTCTGGTTCGCCAGAAGAGTAATGTCATTTTAAATTGACCCCACCTGACTTTAAACATCGTCGCCACAAGCTAGCTTCGATGACCGATTCACGAAGATATTACGAAGGCGTGCGTTTGGCAACTCCTGTGTTGCACAGTAACTTAAAACCCAGCTAAGCAGTTGGCGGGAAAGACAACCAGGTCAAAGATCGTATGGAACACTGGGCCTGAGAGATCAGATGCTCCTAACGACTTTTATCACTGTTGCCAAGCCTGAAACGAGTTTTATAACAGCCTTGTAAACCTAACTTGGACTATTTAATTTTCATTTCCAGCTTGGAACAATATATGGATTTCGAGAAATCTCAATAACATCCTTCAATAAAGCCTTTCAGCCATAAAGCCGACTGTAACTACAGCGACCTACCAACAAAGAATACGGTAGATTAAACAATATCCTCCACACTACAACGGACACTACAATATTTTGAGAAGAGCAAGCGAAGAAAGTTCCTTTAAGCATACTGCTTGCTTAGTGAACCAACGCCACTATAACCAAGGATATGGTGAGCATTACGAAGTTGGGAAGTGAGAGTTGTTCCTCTGATACACGCAACTCAGGGAATTCCAAAAGGCGTCATTGAGGCCAGTGAACGGACATGACAATACTTTTCAAATATCTAAGTGGCAACGACAGACGATATTTTCCCGACAAGATTGCCAATTGTTCTTGACGACAAGTTTCTACTAGAAACCTGGGAGTACGCTCTTATGTTCTGGCAGTGAAGCAACCATGCTCCTCGAGTGTGTTGTTTTACCGACCTGCAGGGCATGACCTAGAGCCTAATGAGTTCGTACATCTTAATAAAGAAATTTACAGACTATATTAATAGCAAGAGCTTCCCTAATAATTGTGAACCTCAGCAACGTTAACTTAAACTCGCCTAACACGAAGCGGAATGGTGGAGTAACTATGAAAAAGTGGGATCGATAACCAGCCTTACCAACATCTGCAGGTAGCTGTTATGAAACTATCACCAGGTGCTCGAGACGACAAAGTTAATAAATATGCACGATAAGCTTACGTCCTGGCAATATCAATTGTCTGCTGATAGGACCGAGATTAAGAAGAAAATCTAAAAGCGTGTTTATATTAGCAGGTGAGAAAGGAAACTTCGGAAACTTACGAAAACGACTGCAACTTTCCCGTGATACTTCGCCAAGTAAATGTAGACCATCTTTTATTACTGCTGCAAACAAGCTTGCGACCTTCTGCTTTGAAACCCTCTGACGAACGAAGAGTTGACTGATAGTGACAGTTAAGAAATCTGGATCACAATACTAGGCCTTTATTCCCTTCTATTCCCGATGATCATTTAATCACTAAGTCAGCACACATAAAAGCTTGCTGTTTTGTCTACTTTAATGTTCTGAGTTTACTTTCTTAAGACTACTTCTTCAACCGCGGCGCCCTTTTCCCCAGAAACGCAAAAGAAATCAAGCAGATGAATTTCGAACAGCTACAGAAGGCACACATTGACAGAATGGCATATCTGCAGTTTACGCACACCCAAATTTTTACTACCGATTACGCAACAGTCGTATATTGTCTGCAACCTAAGCAGCGAAGATTTACAATGAAATAACGTCCAGTACATGACCAACAATGCGAGAAAATAGGTTTATCCCCGAACTGCAACCTCTAAAATCGATATTGTCGGCTGGCAACATGCATTGGTGTTTTGCCCGGTTTCTTACTTTTAAGTCCCCGCATGCTTTCTACGTATGTCCATGTTTCTCTGTCCGCATCATATCTTGCTTTGACTGCACTATCATACTTCACATTTTGCAAATTTTGCAAATAAAGAGGTCCCCCTCTCGCCAATACTGTCGCAGTATTCCTACTATCGTCCCTTAAATAAACATGCGAGTTTGCCAATGCTTTTACTGTTTTAGTATTTGCCAATTTGCAAAATTGTCTCTTGCTCGATATGCTCTGGACGATAATATGGCAGATCAAGGTAATATCTGTTGCTTAAAACTGCTATCGATAAAAGTCCAAACCATGGCAACCTCTTGAAAGATTGGCTGCAAAACACGTGGGAAAGGCTAACGTATCTGTGTTAGGACTGCTGTGCCACAAGATACGAAAATATGATACCATCAGGCCCGGGGCGTGAGCAAGTTCGGATTTTCAATTGTTGGGACCATTCCTAGCCAGCACAACCAATCCCAAAATACGAAATCGTACTTGCAAATCAAGCCTTCATATGTTGTACAAGGCTTACACAAGAATACATCACTCCGCTAAATAACGGATGGATTTGGGAGGGTTAGAAAAAGCCCGCAAAAACAGACAAGTTGTGAACGGGGCAGAAGACAGAGCATACAGTCAAGTCATCAATTTGAAGCGTGAATCAGACTTGGACAAGTTAACCAAAGAACTCGTGGTTGCGGGTACTGTCAAGTAGATGATGTGTTCGCGGGAATTCAAGCTTCAATCCTTTTGCGACACATGACAGATTTCAGAATACCCTAGGTGCCCTCTATACATCAGCAAATTACGAAGTCATATGCATGACATTTCAAGGGGCATTTTCAGGTTTTGGGAAGAATACTAGAAACATTACTGAAGTTGCTTAGTTAACTGCTGGTTTATTGTTTGCACATGCGCAGTGGCTTTCAAAATAAAGCAAGAAGCGTTATGTCGATAAGGATTCGAGGTACATATACTGCTTGGGGTATTGAACTAAAGTAAGGGTCGACCCGGAGTATCTGTAGTGCAACGCGCCCACTTAACTCATGACAATATACTATAAAGTACGTAACTAATATCTTTACGTTTCTTTTATGACAGAAACCTCGGTTTTAGAGTTGCTTGAATTTTTTTCAATTTTAAGTGAAGTTACCTTTACAAGGAATTGCCACTAAAAAACGTGTATTTACTAGCGAGCATGACAAGTCAAATTCTAACGAAATATTCAACATCTGTAATGTTTCCTAACTTAAGTGTCTAATTTCAGTTCTGTGTATTTGATCACTTCCACTTATAAAGCTAGACTTTTCTTACTGTAAACTGACAACGCCTTTATCATCTAGCACGTTCCATACCAGAGGACACCAAGAACAAATAACATTTGCTGTGCACGCGTCATTGTGTATATAATTAGTTAAACGACTGTACATGAACGAGAAATCAGAAGACCTACCCTTCATGCGCCAGAAAACTTTCGTATCATGTCGACTTGCCACACAAAAATATCAAAACATATCTTTAAGGGAGCTCTGGCAGGTCGTATGGCTTCGGTTCTACGTATTTGCACAGTCCATATTTAACTATTTGCACTAGCTATTTGCACAGTCCATATCCTTTGAAACAAACGCGCGAGAGTTGTATGAATCAGATTGCAAGTAGCATGTTTGATATCGGAGCAGGTGAAGAGGATTAAGGCTGTTGCACTCGTGTGTGGACCACTGATGCATTGTTGACAGTCGTTGCTAGTGGAGCATAAACACAGATTACTAGCTTCCTTATCGCAGATTTTATTTCAGTTGGAGTCGATGTTGCCTTGCGCATGCGCACTTCCCTGTTTGCCTTCTTCACAGTTTCGCGGTGCAGACTCACAATTTGCCCTGTTGTCTAGGTCTTATATACAGAGTGCACCCAGGGTAACAAAACTGAAGATCAGTGGCACCAGTGCAACACGATTTTAACGCTGCATCACTTTGAAAATAATGTGCACCAAGCCTTGCATAAAATTAACGGGGTTTTATACAAAAACTAATGTATGCAACTTGCTCCTCGGGAAATTTATCATGGTAAACTGTATACTGTGCTGCAAGACGAGTGTGACATTGTTACGTGCTTCCAATCGTGCGTAGAAGGAGCGTTTACAAATGAAAGGAGAAGGTAAGTGGTCGAGCGTTGGTTTACAAGAACATATTACTTATCAATTTAGAAAAGAAACCAGAGAAATGGCAAATATGTCATCAGCGGGGTTTGATAAATTATTATTTGAAGACACCCCTTCCCCCTCCCCCTGCTATACTGCGAGTATAAGAAAACCTGCAAGAAACGTAAAACTCTACCTGCTCTAACCCATTTGCTGCTGGCTACCAACAACCTTCGCACTGATAATCATCTACTTCTGCTCTTGATGTTACGAGATTCAAAGTTTACAACACAGTTAAAGCAGGCTGGTTGATCTTGCTGTTAGATCTACTCTTTTCATTGTGACTCCTCTTCTGTGACAAAAGAGGACAGCAGCAAACCATACGAGAACGTTATGGAAACAAACTCCAGCATGGGGTTTACAATAATGGATCAAGGCAACCTGCAGGGTGCATCCTGTGAACTTCTAAATAAGTTGCTTCCATTGATAATAAACTACGAAGACATGAATGGGAGTCCAAAGGATAAAATAACAAGGTCACTACGATTTCTGGGCCAGTGAGGAGGTCACGCATGCGCCAGCAATCGTATTTCATTCATACCTAATCACAATGAAACGTTTGATTATCTACATGAAAAGATCGGGGTTTTTATATTGCTGACAGTTTTTACAAAACCTTGTATACAGGACTTGCCCATTCGTGTTCCATAAAGAGAATCAAAACGTGCTCTGCTTGAGACTCAAAAGCGCACCATATATAGACGTGCCGATGTTTGTAGAAGGAAGTCTGAAAGGGCATCCACCAAGAACAGCAGCCGCCTGGGGTTTCTGAAACCCTAGGCTTGCGGGTACAACGCTCTTTTGTCCCAGCATGCAGTTAATTCCATGTTTGCCCCCGCATGAGAGTCCTCCTCCTCCACACCAAGGACGTTTCGTTTGTTTACCTTCAGCAAACGTCCGCTACAGTTTCATGCAGTAAATCCTCACCTCAGTCGGACTACTATTTTGTAGCAATGTCGGATTACTGGGAAGTTGCCTTTAATAGAGTTGCTCTCTCAATACCGATCTTCAGCATATGTAACTATCTAACACCATGGTCACCGCTTGGGACAAAATGACGGGGTGGCGGTGGGGGTTACTGCATGTTGTTCTTCGCGTGGCACTATTACTTGGCATACTGCTTCAAGATTTCGCGAGGAATTTAAGACTACGTTTAAGAGGTCACCAAATTACTTTAGAGCGAAGATTGTTTTAACATTTTTAGACACGAAAAGATTACTTTTTGGATTACCCTAGGATTATTAATAGATTACTTTCAGCCATGTACGAGATCACTTCGAATCCATTTCAGGCTCGAAAGTGACTATCAGAGACGAATGCAAAGCAACCGATGCATATGCATTTCTTTCATTGCAAAGAATTGTGTGATGTTGCCAAAATGGTTCCCTTTGAACGTTCCAGACACGCAGAACACGAAAACTTCGCCATCTGCATCAAAGAACGTAGAGAGAACGATCTGGGATGTCGTCAACTCATGATTAACAGCAATTTTTGGTTGTGTTTACGGCAATATAGGCACATAATGCTGTCAACGCCCAAACCCCATCAATAGCACGGAATTTTTTCCTTGCAACGTAATGAAAGGAACGTCAAAGCTTTTTCAACAATTTCACGTCACATGTGACGTCAGTCCTTCGATGATAATTTACTTCTCTGTCACCTAGTGTTTACACACCAGTTTGCACCTGTGCACACTTTACATGCATACCCCCCAAAACACGTATGACGGGATACAACTGTTGTAATGGCCATGTGTTGGCGCTGCAACTGCACATATGCACTACAAGGAAACCACGGGATTCCCAAGAACTACTATCAAAATGCCATTCCATCGCAACGATTCAGTTGTACACAAAACTTATGTCAGTTCTTCTTTTAAATCGTTTGTGTCGAAGGGCCGCGAATGTTTTCAACATCAGGAGTCGCATCAAAAGTTTACATCGGGTGGGCACACTGAGATTCTACCCCGTACACGAAAACTGGATAGTTCCACCTCATTTCCTTGTGTTTCCCTTCTCTCAAATTCGAACCCACCACCATTCCGGCAACGATAGCTAGCAATTTTCACCTTCCAGCTCACCATCCTGTGCGTCATACAGGGTTTGGTCAGGGGACAGAATTCCCTACTCACTCCTCTTTGGTTATGGCCGCTTCTACGCCTCACTCCGTGTGCCGGAGCCAGACACCGCTAAAATAATGCCAAAAGTACCAAAGCAATGACGTCACAAAAAACTTTTTCGGGGAATCGCAATAAAAACAGTGTTAACCCTGCCACCAAATGACCGTGTTCAAAATATCGCCATCAAATCTCATATCAGCTACGAGAAATGGCTGTTTGAATTTGGAAAGACCTTTAAGGAAACACTGTTAACGGTTTTCATCGGCATGATTTAAAGTTTTAAAGGGCATATCTCATCGATTACTCAAGGTATGGTTCTCAAATTTGGACCGGTTGTCTATGTTAACAAGAAGAAAGCAACGAGTTGAAAAATTATCAAATTTCTTATATTCGTTAAATCGTGACGTCAAACTTTAGTACTCTACGGATCCTGTATCCACTTCTGCTGCCCAGGTCACCCGAGGGTAGGGGGCACACTGTTTATTGATGAGCAGCACTGAGATCGGATAGATTACGAAACACCGATATATCACTGCTCTGTCACCTCAAAATAGTCGCACTACCATTGAATTGGTCGCAAATATCCCTACCTTCAGTATCTTATCATGCAGGCGAAGTCGACCAGGACCATCCGCTGCACTTCTTTCTTCGATTCGTGATACAACGATCCCGGACCCTGTACCTTTGTTTTCCTATAATAATGACACAAAAATAAACAATGAATAAATAATTAAAAACAAAACACAAAGTAAACGATCAGAGTTGAAAATCTAGGCTTGACCTGCAACAGTTGGAGTTGGGGAGACAAAACAAAAAAGTAACTGGAAAGAGAGATGAACAGAACCTTGCCCGTAGCTACCGGAAGACAGGGCCACCCCCTTCCCCGTAATTTTGCTCTCTTTGCCTCGAATGTAGCCTACGTAATATGGGAGCCATAGAATAAGCTTAGCTTACTGTATCACAATATTTTGGAATTTCACGAACACAATACTGAATTCGACAAGAACTTGAAATGGCAAAGATAAAATGTTGTCACAATGATGCAATAAAACTGATTTACAACAAAAAATAAACTAACAACGCAACCAGCGAGCCCTTCATCTCCAGATCAAGGTGTGTTCACTTTATTGGCGTACACACAAAACTGCAGCATGCAACAACACACAACATGCATCTCTTTACCTTGCCAATTGTTTCTCCACTGTAGAGAGAGATAACTCATTAAGGAAAAGGCATGTCGAGGTACGTAGGAGTTACTAATAGGTATCAGTGAACAATTTCTCTTGCAAACATTACACAAATATACAGTCCACAATTCCATATCTTAAAAGAGAGCACTTTGGTAACAATGTCACAAAGGCAGAGCTTTAATTGCAGAAATGTACTAACCTAATACGCAAGAACGAAAAGACTTACAAGTAATTAATTACAGTTTCAAACTGTTACCAATCTTACTTAAACGCTATCTAATTGGCAGAATTAATATATAATGGGTTAAAATAACAAAAATGCTTTAAATTCTGAATATTTATGTCTCATTGGTACTCCAAGATATCATTTTTAACTTTTGAAAAAGCACCTCTCACTAAGGTACTACATGCATCCTGACATTGATACTTTCCCGTAATGCTTTCATATTATGGGCAAAACAAGTACCAAATGACCAAGTGCCAAATGACCAAGTACCAAGTGCCAAATGACCAAGTACCAAATGGCCAAGTACCAAATGACCAAATACCATATGACCAAATACCAAATGACCCAGTACCAAATGCCCAAATACTAAATGACCAAACACCAAATGATCAAGCGTGGTAACCAAGTGTGGCCTAGCGTAGACACAGTGGAAGATAGGTGTTGTTTTAAATAGAAACCAACGGCCACTGTTCCAAACAGAGGTTCCTGATCTGAACATAGGACATCAATATTGCAGATGTCCTTAAAGCAAACAGTACTTAATGCCAAAACAGCTTTATTGAACAAAAGTACTATCTGCAGTTGACGGGGATTCTCTTTTTGAATTGTCTGGTTTCTTAAAAAATCGACAGTTTTCTAAACACTTCAGATCGTCACTCCCAAATTCACACATCTTCTATCACTCTCTAACCATGTGGCCACATCTCGAAAGAATAAAAAGATATTCTAAACAATGACTAGAAAACCCAATAGACTGGAGGCGGCTAGGACGCGTGGAGCACACGGAGTAATCTACCACTCTTTCGGAAGTTTAAACTACCAAGGAGAATTCCACTGCTTAACAGGGAAGAACACTGAGGCATTTTCGAAGACGGCAACTGCCCACAAACAATTTGACGCGCAACGTCGTCTGCTTTGATGAGAGTAATGATAAAATGCCATTGGATTCAAAGGTGGGGGCTCATTCGCTAGCAGAACCTCTTTGACTTATTTTATGAGCTGTGTCCTCTCTGAAGTTAACATAGCGTCTTTACACAAGAATTATCCATTCAGGCACGCAGCCAAAGACGAACCGGGGGGACTGTGCCCACCCAACAGGTAAAACTTTGCCACGTTTGCCCCCCCCCCTCCCCCGTAAAAAATTCTTACCGGCATTAAAAATGTATCACTTTTGCATTTCACTTCAATAGACGAGAAAGACGAAAAGTCCAGTCTCTCAAATGCGATTTTGACCCTTGTAGAAACTGTAAAAATTCAACATTATCCCAGCCGACAAAACCGTGGTGGGCTGGCTTGGAGGGAAGGAGAGCAGGGAAAACATTTCACTTGGAATGTCTCCCCACCCCCTACAAATCAAAATTCGACTGTTTGCGTTTGCTGTGCGCACTGTACTACGATACAGTTTGAGTTCTTGGATGACTACCTCAGTGGCCAATTTTGGTCAAGTGACCTTTCACTTTTCAACATGCACATGCGTAGTTACGCTTCCTTCTTTAACCATTCGCTTCCAGTAGCTAGTGGCATACTTTCACAATTGCGCACGTTGGATCGCCATAAACGAGTAAACAAATATGGATGCTGATTCTATCAACCTCTGATCTTAATACTTACGCAAGCCTCTCGCTTACTGTAGTGTATTGATTTTATTGCGTCACGACGTACTTGAACTTTCACGTGTGTATTTCAATTAATTACTTTCAATTTTTGCATTTAGAAGCTTATAAATTTGGTAAGCTGAACATCACATTTAGGGCGTTGGGAACTGTAAATTAAATATCTAACTAAGTCATCGCTTCGTATATAATTGTCAACTTGTATTTTCTGCTTAGTTTGCGCAACCAGCATTCCCTCGGATATGTTACTTTTATCATCAAATTATTACTAAAAGGGACTTTGATTTTTCAACGCATTCATGCATAAGGTAAACAGCTAAACGGATGTGATATCTCTTGTAGAGATCAGAAACCAACAAGTAGAAATTAAAACTACACCAAAAGGGAGCACGCCAGCCATTAACAAAGATCTAGGCCTATCATTGAAACGGGGACTAACAGTTGACCATACGTCACAGCCCGTACCCAGCCACGCCTATGTGGGGGTGGGGAGCTGTCAGGGTGGCAATTAATTAGCCAATGAAAATTTAAAAATCTAATTAACCACTAATCAGTGCTATTGTGAGTCGCGTATTATAATGTACGAGAAAATTGGTGTTTTAAGATGTTTTACAGTAACATGCACATTGACTGGTAATAAAAATTAAATCAAAAAGGATATTTGTAATATTGCAACTTGGGGGCGAAAATTTTATCAGAGGAACTATGGCCCTCCTCCCTAGCTGTGGACTTATCTATGTATGGGCACTATGATACACGCCTCCTTTTTCTCGATTGCTAGTCTTATCCTAAAAAAAGACGCCCCTTCCTGAGATGATGTGATAAACAAAACTCATTTGATTTAATGTCAGGAACTTGCCGAATGACTCACCGCTGATCTTCTCTCGCGTATCGCTCATCACTCATTTGTAGTCTCAACAGTAAAAAACGAACGTTTGTTGCGAATAAAACTTTTCAAACGCTACAAAATCATGGCCTATAACTTCTGTCAAAGCACTATTTCTCTCTTATCACTCAATTCAGTCTGGCTCTACCATACGAGATTGTTCTTTAAAAAAGCGCACATCAAAACTCGTGCGTGACAAGGATCTTTCGTTACTTCATCAACTTTTCACGAATTTTTAGCCTCTGACTAAGCAAGTATAACTACTGAGAATTCCCCATTTCAATCTGGACAAGAAAAACAATCAAGTCATGTAATGCCTATTTACTTCTATTATTGAATCGGGTAATCAGTAAATTCAAAGATCAACATCTTCCAGAGGAAAGACGTCTGTTTCTAAGGAGCTAACCTTACTCAAAGATTACTTTCACTTTGTTTTGAGCCTGAGAAATGACGATATGCTGGAAATCACACTAAAATTACTTCTCATATCAACATTAGAAGTTGTAAACTGATCATTGCAGTTATTTGTTTAGAGGTTTAGCAAAAGCTAACAACTTCAGGGTTTGAAATTTTAAACCTGGTGTTGATAGTAGCTGACCTTTGCAGCAACTATTAATGGCCGATCGAGGATTTGTAATCACACCAATACTTGCAAATTGCCATGTAAAGTGCCGGTCACCACAAAAATTTACCGTAGATTGGTGTGTTAAACTGAAGCTAACCACAAATGCCTTCAGAAGTCAGAAAATTGCCGTTTACCTGATCAAATTTCAGATAAGGGATTTCTTTACTTTTATGCTAGAATTTCCTACATTTGAGAAATCCATGATGGGTTGGTTGACTGCCATTTCTAGCCTTTTTCTATTATCTCAGGCCGAATAATCAGAGTGGAATAAAAAAAAACT
Source organism: Alatinidae sp. Z8VKAUB7J3 (assembly GCA_010016025.2). Lineage (NCBI taxonomy): Eukaryota > Metazoa > Cnidaria > Cubozoa > Carybdeida > Alatinidae > Alatinidae sp. Z8VKAUB7J3. The sequence continues at coordinate 9,763 of JAAAKM020000194.1, read as the reverse complement.
CTTTCCTTTGTGGACCATACATTTACAACGACTTTCAAATCAAACTTTTAAGTCTACAAACAAACTGACAAAATTAGAGAAATAAAAACAAACCACAAAATAATAAGTTGGGCAAAAATTTCTAGAAAAACTGAGAAATTTGTTAGTCAGGTATTCTCTGATTTACAAATTTCTCATGTAATCTTAGATTCTAAATGATGCCCTATTTCTTGATAATTTAAATCAGAATATGAAAAGCTAGTCTAGAATACGATCAAATAAAACTCGACAGACAAGAAATAATTCTTTGCCCACAAATTTTCCCCAAAAAGATTGAAATTGGAGATTGTAAATAATGGGCCAGAGGTTTCTTTGATATCAAGAGTTGGGTTTCCTATTCCATAGCAATTCTCAAAACCTTTCCTAATTCATAGCAATTTTCAAAACCTTGCCTAATTTTTGTGGAGGTCAATGAAGAAATCTCAGCAAAGCAAATGAATACGTGCAAATTTGCTCAATAAATTCGTATTACCCAAATCAGCGATAACACACCAACGATACAATGTTCTGGCCGACTTGCAATCAATTTTTCATAGCTTATCTCGTTAAGATATTTAGAAACCGACAACTCACCTGAAAACCACCGATGATATTAAATCCAAGAGTTCCATTTTTCCTATTAATTACCACCTCGTGTATCACCTCTTCTGACTGTGATAAAAAATAGCGAAAGAGAACAATGTTACTACTATAAACCCCATCCGACTTCATCGATTCTTCTTTTGTCTCAACCATCAACAACAAATCTGATGTTCTGAGATGAAAGAGGTCGACGTGCAGTGAGAAGAGCGGAAAACATCAAAGCTGAATAAGAAAGCATTCAAAATGACTTTAGTACCATCATTCGACTTCACATCTCTTTCATGAGCAGATGACGAAAAAATGGCGGCTTAGAGCAACAAATGAAGTGATCCTGGTTAACGATTGTGCCAATGGAAGTAATCCGTAATATTGGGCCGACAATCCACTTAAACCGACCATCACCTAGCCTTATTTATAATGCGACCTTTTGAGAATTGATTTCCTTGCTATTAGGCCTATTACTTCCAAGTAAAGCTACCGCCATTAAATGTGTACCCAATCGTTTCCAATACATTGGAAAATATACCTCTTACAGCTAATGGCTGAGCTAACTAGAACATACAGCAGGGAAAGTCGAAACAGCTGTCGCCTCTCAGCACCCCGGACATGCTGCTGTGAAAATCTGTTGAATCTGTAGAAGCACCCGGAGTTCAACTCATATTGTGCTTGGCAGGGCTTTTTTGAATATCTTGCTTCTTTGGGGCAATTTTAAGACTTGGTACAAAAAGAAAATTGATCAGGTGTTGCCCGTTCACAAGTTACGAGGTAAAATCGTCTGGCATTTTCAGTTTGTTTACATAATAAATCTCGGAGAGCTCAGGAGTCAAATTTAACGTCTTGAATGTCCAAAACTAGAAATCGTTAAATTAAGAAATTGCAGAGCTGCAGTTTGTCTTAAAACCTTGGTAGGTTGAAAATTATTTCGACGATATTTTGTCTGCATAATTATGTCAACGAAAGGGGTTGCGTTGGCAAACGGGGTTCAGAATGTACTACACAGTTAATTGTACATTTGAATGTAGATTTCTTTTCATCGAACCGTGATAGTATCATTTGACATTGTATATTTGTAAAGGAACTTCGGAGAAAGGACAGGATTCAGATGCTACTAATACTGCAAAGTCAAACACCAAAGCCGAGCAGGTAGAAAATTAAATATGCATAGGATTCGGTTGCATAATTAAACAAAGAACACGGGTTAGGGTTACAGTGCGAGGTCAAGTTGTACAAAATAGGCAAAGTTTGAAATGATAATCGGTAATCTACCATGTACATTAACCGTAATTTGGAATCAATCAACATCGATTGGTTTGAACAATTCACGTCTGTCATCGTCTAAAACCTCCAATTTTCAACTCCAGGCAGATGAAAATGTGAATATGCAATGTTGCAGTTGCATAATGAACGATGTAATAAGGATTGGATTTCCAGGCCAGGTCAGTTCATAGCAACTTGGCAATGGTAAAATAATCATCTGTAATCTGTGATGTTATCAGTCTAATTTACGACAAATCCAAATCAGTACTGTGAAAGAATTCGTGGTCTAACTTGAAACTGCATAGGTGACAAATCAGCTTGCAACGGCGGGATTGAACCAGCAAACGAGCAACATGCAGCTATACCTCCTCTGTGTGAAGACGATTCAGTCAAATTCAGATTTGAGCAATCGCAGAGACGTTGTCAAAGCACTAATAGACAACCTGGTTATGCGTGCTTACTTTCACAGTTAAACTCGACCACAAATTTTCATCAACTTCATGTAAAGAGTGACAATATCTTTGATGTGGTTGCCACTTGGTAACTTCCTTGAAGTGCTCGCCTCGTAGAGGGCAACCCTTGGCAACAAATTGCTACAACTTTGGAAAACCCAATCTAGCCTCACTCAATTCCTCAGACCATTACACTAATTAAAGAAATCAACAATAGGTAATCACTAAACTATTACTGCATGCTATTTAAAATTAATGTAAGGACACTTGCTTACCTCGCTTCGGATTCGATTTAACTCTCCTTCCAGTCCCGTTATCTGATTTAGCAATCGACGTACTTCCTTTTCGTATCTTAATAAATCTTCCTGATACAAACTTTCTAGTTCGGTGACATGGTCTAATTCATCGTTTTCTCGTTTTGTTAAACGTAGAGATAATTTCTCGTTTTCGTATTCCAAGTTAGCAACTTGATGACCTAGCCGATTGCATGTTGATAATAACTCCTCCACACAATCGTGTGATTCTGAGCCTGAGTCATCTAGCGATAAATGACAAACACCACAACTGTTTCTAGGCACACCGTTACCACGATTCGTGGGGCTGTTTTTGCTGGGTAAGAAGGAACATCTTTGCAGATGCACATCCTCAAGTCCTAACTTATGTACCACGCTACAACCATGCTGAACGTGCCTACAAAATACATTGAAGTTCGATATTAAGCTCTTCACAACTGCTGCTTTCCGTATGCCCTTCTCACTTATCGCAGAACAACAATACGGGCATAAATCCTTCTTATTTGTCGATGTCCAATCATGCCAGCATTTTCTACAGATGTAATGGCCACAAGAAGTGATAACTGGTTCCTCTAACACGAGACAACAAACGGGGCATAAAGCTTCTTGTGGTACTGTCTCCACAAACCGATCCGTGTCGATCCCCATCACTGATATTGTGATACTCCACTGTCCACTTTTGGTACTGAACTGTACTATTGAAGCATTCCAAAGCTTAAAGAAGAAAGAGGATCACACAGAAAGAACAAATCTCGACAGGATCCATTGTACTATGATCGTATGAAGCCAAGAAATATGATAGGCTATCACTGCGGTAAAAGAACGCCTTCCTGATATTCCAACTTCACGTTTTGCTCTAAAATTTGCTTTCCTCCTGCCTGATCGTAACGTCACTGCTTCCTTGCGTTTCGGGGTTCATTAGTTTTTAGATGCAGCCTCTCAACATTTGACTGATCGGAACCTTTGATCTTTGCTGCGAACAATTCTAACTGTCACCAATTATATTTCTGAAACGGTAAACAAAACGTCTTTAGAAAATAGGACAACGCGATTCTATCTACAAACCAGAATAAAAGACAATACGTAGCTCACAGTTAGATAAAGCGTGTGTCTTAATTAAGTTGATCCTTCTGCCATCAATCTGTCCTATTCACGACTTAAAAACAACAAGTACTCAACCTGTGACGTGAGTTCTCAGTTCATAATCGAGTCGATTCTACTCGCTTTTGCAGGGAAGGATAGCAAGCCGTGATTCTTCGTTTCTGAACAGTCAAAACCCGTTAGTTCTTTATAACCCGGTGCAGTTAGACGTACAAGGCATCCATGCACTATATTCTGTAATCAAAACCATGGCGAAATCATCTTAAAGGCCGTTATCATGAAGGAAGAAGTGGACTCGCCGATTTCATTGTTTCACTAAATGAGTGTCAACAGATAAAAATGAGTTTGGGGGAAAGAACTTTGAAAATAAACCATTATTGACTGAATTGGATAATGGGCAAGTCTATTCAGCCAGCAGTGCCAAAGAAAGAACCTAACGGGCAAGCAAACAAATCGAAGAGGACAGAAACCGGATGAGAAGCTGAACGCTTTATTTGTCTAACTCTGGTTTCTTCACAGCTGACCCTCCCATCCGCAGTTATCCGAGAAGGTCAAGAAGCCGAGTAACAAAGTACAGCAAAAATAAACCCTATGTCATGGTCTTGAAAGTTGGTTTAACTTCAAAACTTCGAGACAAAAACGTTCTTGATTTGACGTAACAGTGCCACAATTGTCGGCCTCTTCTGAACTGTAATTCAACAAAAACACAATCACCGCGAAGTGGCAATTTAAGGGTAATCAGACACCAATAATAGCACGTGGTAACACATTTGTGAATGGGGTAACGTCTTCTTTTATGCTCTGCCGGTTTTATTTGTTCAAACTGGCGAGGTAAGATTACTCAACAATTTTTGCAAATCGTGTCTCCACATGAAGGCATAATTGGGTACCCGCCCCAGTTTCCTTCTGATAAATTCAATTTACTGGCGTCCACATTGCGGCACTTCAGGTATGCTTTCTCACATTTCAAGCACACAACGCGGAGAGAAGCTGCACCTGTTCTTGGCTGAACATACCAAACTCACAATTCCTTGAATTGGGTACAAGCACGGGGCCAGCTTCATTGGTCTGGGGGGCAAAGAAAACGATTGTTAAATTTTTTTCTTCTCCTTATGTCTTTTGTGCAAACAGGAAATTACTCATACTCACAAATTGGGTATACAAAGCAAGGATGAAACATTACAACATTGCCAAAATCAACATTTCTGAAGAAAATTTTATTACGACAAAAAAATCTGAGGATTTTCTGGGGATGTCAAGAAATTTGTACGGGGGGAATTTGGGGCAAGAAATCAGCTTAGGAGGGGCAATGCCCCTTTTGCCCCCCATAGCTCCGTGTCTGATTGGGTACATGGAAAATATATTCCATACGCGACGTCAAGGTATTTGGAGAGTATGTGGCATGTTGGATGTCCTTTTCTCGAAAGCTAAAACACTCCCATGAAACCTCTGGCCTTTTTCATTATATATATTGTTGTACTCAAATCTCAGAAAAATTGTATAGTTCTAGCAGTGACCTACCGTACATGACGGTGGGGCTAACGATTTACCCTAGCTTGACTTACATATTTCCAAGAAGCGAATAGAAATAGTTTGACATGAATAGGGTCTACTGTCAACTTATTTGGCTTTATGGTTTTCTCTCAAGTTTTATATGCCGCGATGCGGTGAAGACCTTGCAACCTCTTTACTGTAGTCTCTGGACCAGCAACAGCCCCTCACATGCCCTTTTACATAGCCAGGCTCTAAAAAAACGGGGCAAAAAAGGGCTGCGAGTCCAAATCATGTAAATAGCTTTCTTTAGTTACGTAAATACTTTTTAAAATTTTGGTGGTACGATAGTAACTTTCGTTTGTTATAATATTTGCAGTCCCTCTCTTTCCACTTTTCAGGCAAGGGGTACGTCATGTGGGGAAGAGTGGGGAGACCTCTAGGTGGGTTCAATTGTAAAGAAGGCAACCAGTAAGCAAGTATGTTGGTAACCTTGGCAAAGTAACCGATGTTCAGAGGTTCGAAAGTTTCTTCATGCACAATTTCACTTACAACTCCATTTCTCGGCCATCATGAAACAGTAGGGTCTTGTCAGATTCAGAAAGAGAATATAGACTCATAATATTGACACTATTTTCATATCAGAACTAAAGGATTCGAGTGGAATATAAGTGGCATTAGTTTTGAAAGACCCATTCAAACAACCCTTAGGTTCATACATTTATCTGACGTCAAGGGTTAGAAAGAAAATAATGCGAGCAAAGTCCAAATTGGTGACACTTTGGATCCATTCTAGTCTGTGTGCGAGTCAAACTCTATTTATTGGCAAATACATGGTGCATCAATTAACGAGAACAAATCAATAAGGATCACTTTCGAAAATCACTGAGTCTGTTGGGTGCAAAAAAGGGATAAGGGTTAGGGACTTGCCTACTTTCTAGGCAATAAACCACTGACTATGCGAAGTCGTCGAAACTTCCGTCGAAACAGCAGGATTACATTGGGATTTCTTTCACAACAACTGTATAACCGACAAAATTGTAAGAGATTTCTTAGGAAGGGTTTACCCCTCCGTCTAGTCTTGACATATTTTGTAAACCTAGCTTACATGACCCTCACGAATGCCCAACTGTCCATACGGGCACAGAAGTGCGAGGGAGAGCGAAAGTTAGACTCAAGATCTGGCTGGTCCCTTTGTTTCCGTTTATCACCTAAGAATAGTGTTTGGTTTCGTTAATAATAAAGAAATAGAGGGCTTTGCCAGCATCTCAGTTACAAGAGTGGTAAACAAACATTGGGATTTCTAAATTTTACTTCGACAATCAATCGATTTTTAGGAATATCATTTTCTGTTAGGCAGATACCTTCCCAATATGGATCTTTATTACAAAAAGGGCTCATGACTCGCACTTGACATCATGCAGTCTGTCACTGCCCCTGCCCCTGGTCCCTCTCTTCACCCCTCAATAGCACTATGGGTGAAAGCAGTTTGTGAGCTCCGCCCACGCTACGTAATTCCCACTCACTTTACATACTGTTACACAGAAACTGGCAGAACCCGCCCTGCACTTTGGCCTCTATTAAATATTACCAATCCCTCAGTTTAGCCCCCTGATAACCAGTGGGGCCATTCCCAAGGGTTTTGTCTTTCCAAAAGGGAAAGACGTTGCCCTGGGGCGGGGATCATCATAGAGATTGTTTGGGGCCATCTGTTTCAATTCAACTTTTAAACTCCAACCTTTTCAACATATCATATTAACGAAAAAAGAATCGGGGTACCAGAGAGAGGTGGGTTGCGGGGTTGGAAATGGATAGTCGCTCCGCGGTAGCGGGCGTAGAAGTTAAAACAAAACTCACATCTCAACATGGCTTCACCCGTACTGCTGCTAGTGGACGTGGACACACTCTCGCACTCTCTATTGAATATTAAATATTACCCCCAGTAAATTCGCAAGCCTTTAGACAAAAACCTCGTGGCTCAGGCAGGGCCTGGGACGTTGCCTGCTTCTATTAATTTAGCGCAAATATGTTTCTCAGGAAACCATAAAATTTTCGCGGATATCTGAACTTAACGGAATCCAGAAGGGCAATCACAAACAGTCGACACTTCCAAAAGGAAAGGTCAGCCCCTTTCACTTGATGCTATGACGCCCACACTATTCCCACACTCCTCGCCTGACCACATTTTCAGTTATTTATTCAACTGTCGTTTTTGTGATTCCTGCGCGATTCAGTCAGAGTGGAACGGATGCTTTTGCGCCATAAATAGATCCGCCCATAAAAACCTGCCTGCCAAATACAGAAACGGAAAAACGGAAAACACCCTCAAACTCTTAAAAGAAACAGGTACGAGTTGCTTCCGGTGCGAGGCTGTGAACGTACTTCCCTGCAATCATACCCCCTTAAGTACTTTTCCATCCTCAAATACAATTTTTCGGGCGCCCCGGGGCTCACACATTCCTTGCGGAAATGACTTAAGACATAAAGAAAGTCCTACAAATGAATCATCGTTGATGACGCAATCGGGCACAATATTTTCAGCGAGAATCTCGGGCCACCTGACGTAACAACGTTGTCAACAGTTCGATCCATGCTGCCGCTGATGCCACATCAGGCCGTTTGGGAACAGAAGTCGGCTGCTGTCGGCGACTTCTGTAAAACAGGTTTTGCGATTTTTCGGGAAGGAAAGTTGAAATACTCAGTCAGCAAGGTAAAGTGAGCTCCAGTAAGTGGAACCAGAGAACCTAAATTTTCGAGGGAGGGGGCAATTATCGACCCTCCTGCGGAAACCTCTTTCCCTTTTGGAAAGAACGGACCGCGGGGAATGGCCCCACTGCTTATCAGGGGGCTGCACTGAGAGATTGCAATTATCGAATGAATTAAGTAGCCTAAAGGAAAATGGGTTATTCAAATTGTAAACGGAACATGTGCAAAATCAAACGATGAGACAACTTAATGTTGCTTTACAGAGGAATTTTTCTTTGATCTCTAGCCTTTTCCTATGTCCTTTTTCCCCGAGTTATTTTTTTTGCTCTTTTTTAAGCAAGCACAGTTTAATTGGGCTGCAACCCTAACTTTTCCTCAGAATTTCAAGATAAATATAAAAACCGAGACTGGACTGAGAGGACGTAAATATTTACATCTTTCTATGAGAATAGGTTTAGGGCGAACGATGTTCAGCCTAAACACTTGAAAGACGCCCTTCCGCTTACGAAGGTGAGGGGGCAAGGTGGGGCGCCGCCCCTTGAGAGAATCCACTAGCCTATTCCGCCCCACCTGACATTCTTATAGGCATATACATTTTCACTTTAGTACATCATAATACATCGGAAACTATAAACGGGGGACCTATGGGATGCTATGGAATGACTCTTACCCGTATGTCCATATGTATGTTCATTGAAGTATTCCTCAAAAACATGCCTTCCATGAGATATAACCTCATATCTGCGCAAAAAATGTGTCTTTTGGCCTTAATGAGCAAACTTTTCTTACGATTTTAAACTAATGTCTTGGCGTCAACGAATGAATACTATCTCTAGGATTATTTCCAAAGAATGATTAAAACTTGTGACCCCTTGCCTTACGTTTGAAATCATCTTCATCAAGGGCTGAGGATGTCGACATTTTCTAAGCATGATGTCAAATGCCAATACCATCTTATTCTTAAAAACGAACAAATTTTAAAGCCACGCCTACTTTCCTGTTGTCTGTGATAAAGAATCGATTGATATCTTTCTCCACCACATATAGATTTGGAACATTGGCATCTCTTTGAGGTTTATAAAATGATGGAGCATCAGCTATAAATGTTTCCGAAACACTTGAAGGTCAGACATAACACTGGAAAGTAAAGCAAATAAAACAGAACTTTCAGCCAAGTTTCGTGTTTCACGTCCTATAGTAGTTGTAAGTCTAACGTGAGACGTAGTACCTGGGGCTATGCCACAGGGTGTAGGCAAGGGGGGGTTATGGGGGCATTTGATACACGATGACTGACACGTTCGTTCTTTCAATTTCCTATGAAAGGATAAGGCCAGAATCACTTCATAATCTTCCGTACGGGACCCGTTTCCTTGTGATTCTTGACTTCCTTTGAATGTTTTAAGGTTTTGTTTTTTTAATTTTTGACGTATTTTATCCTTTTCTTATTTTTAACATTTAGTACTGATTTCACGTTTTCTTCTCAAATGTTAGTAAAACTGCAACAGCCTTTTGGGTGATACTGCATCGTTTTGAAAGACCATTTTTGACTTCCACCAGTCACGAAGATGAGGGGGGGGGGCAAGGGCGGGCGCCGCCTCCTGAGAGAATCCACTAGCGTATTCCGCCCCCCTGACATTCTGATCGGCATATACATTTTCACTATAGTATATTATAATGCATCGGAAATAAGAAATGTCGGACCTATGAGGGGACTGTGGGGGGACTCTTGCCCGTATTGTACATGGGTCTGTGCGTTGAAAGTTCCTTAAAAATGCCTTCCGTGAGATATAACTTCAGAACTACAAAAAATGACTTTTTTTCACGACTTTCAACCAATGGCTT
>JAAAKM020000193.1:0-30001 GCA_010016025.2 Alatinidae sp. Z8VKAUB7J3 | reverse complement strand
AGAAATATATATACATACATATATATACATATATATAAACTAAATATATATATATATATATATACATATATATATACATATATATATACATATATATATATATATATAGAAATATAAGAAAGGAAGATAAAACAATAATAGTTGCAAATATTATTGTTTTCTCTGTCTTCGTTATCACTGCTCTACAATCCTATAGACCGTGTTGCACACATTATTGCCTATTGACAAATTTTGCGCATTAGTTTTAGCATTACAAAAATCCGTTATTTCGTATGTATATATGTATGATGCAATTTTATTTATTATTCATATGTGTATAGATATATTTATACACAAATATTGCGCTTAACATTTCATAATATTATTTCTACTTACTATATGGACATGTATATATATATATATTTACAGTCTGAGGACCATCAAGAAATATTATCAAACTGCGGAGAAAATGAGGTAAAGTTGCTGTTCATTTTTAGCATTTGCTTTTATGTATATATGGGTATATATACGATGTTAGTATATATGAGTACATATATACATAAGTAGACATGGAACAAAGGGTGCTAACTCTTTACCTCTACTAGCGATCTGCAGTTTCAAACAGAATATCAGACTGAAACTTTGCGCTGATTGCATGTATGTAAGAAAGCACAAAATATATACAGTGTAGAGTTTCAGAACCATACTTGTGGAACATTAATCAAAAATCATTGTCAATGACAGAGGCACGACGTTGAGCATAATAATAAATATGTTATTCTACTTTATCTATGGTTAAAAATATACACGTAGAAACAAAGCATCATTAATCATGATGTCCTTGTGTGGACAGGTGGAGTTATTTGATGTGTTTTCAGGAGAATTGCTAATCTAACTTTTTCGTATGAAACGATCCTTTACTTTCTTTTTTTTATTGTAGGATCAGCCCAAAGGTGCCAACTGTTTCATATGTGGAATCTACACTGCAACTAAAGATGTGTTTACCTGCAAAAGTTGTTCTAAAACATTTCATGAGCTCTGTTTACGTAAAATGGGTATGCTGACTGAAGACGATAGAGATTTGATGCTGGAGAGATCTCGTACCTCGGATTTAACATGGAGCTGTATGAATTGCGTAAGTAATCAGGAGTTTTGTTTATTAAGCTTGTTTCGTCTTTCTACAGTTGAATAGTGTTAACAACAAAATATTACCAAAGAATTGGAAGACCAGTTTATCTCTTGTTCCCCTTGCAAGCCGAAAATTAGTTTATATCACTACTTGTACTCAAATTTATTTTAAAAGGGGAAACCGATCAAAATATAAAATACTTATGGATTGATCACATTTTATTACATTAGTGAATTGATCTTCTTGTCTGCACTTTAATCGTTTCAGAATGTGTGGACAGAAAGGTGTTACCGTTATCATGAAAATATAACTATCAAATATCAATCTAAAGACGAGTAAAATATCTGAGATATTTTTGTCTACATCTTCGAAGATAGGATCCCGATAACTACGATCATCTATTACCGAGGAGGCAATTTAAACTTTAAGTTATACATTTTAGATTTATGGATATTTAAGGCTACGTCATCGTTAACGTGCCGTATCACCTAACTCTTCTAAGTTCCATATTCACCGTACAGCACAAATACCATATTCACGGTACAGTACCTTTTACGATGCCTTTTTCCTTTTTAGTTCTCTCAATTACATCCATCCTGTTTTTTATTACTTCATTTTCATGTCCAAAGCATTTATTCTCTCTCTTAGTCCCTGCTACTTCTTGCTAGGCTCCTTCAACCAACGTTTCGTTTATTATTATAGTCAGCAAAATAAACTATGCTAATATTGGGGTGAAACACGCTAATTTGAAGAGCATACCTCACTAAAGCGTGGGTAACAGGTTCAAATGCAGTTAGTGCCAACGTTTGCAATATCGATAGTATAGTTTCAATAATAAAGTAAAGTAACATTTGCCCTGCATGTGCAGCAGACGTTCAAATTATCAAATCTGAGCAGAGGCAAAATACCCATAAAATATTAAACGTTAAATTGCAAATATTACTAACTATATAATGACACAATACTAGGCATTATTTTATCATTATATGATAACGTAATTTTCTATAAGACTTCCATCAAGTCGATCCATAGTCCGTCAAGGGAATACAAATATTGAATATTCTAATGGCTCAGAATATTCTTCTAGTTGATCGTAAAGTTTGTCTGGAAAAGAAATCTTTAGATTTCCAATTGAAATATGTTGACGACCACAAACTTTAGCAGAAAAACAAAGATCTCTTTGAACCTTTTCACATTGGACACGATTTATGATTTTTTTCTTGGAACGTCTTAAAAATACGCCTTCCTAAATACTAGGCATTTCGACACTTAAAGCTCGTTTTAAAAGGTTGATGAAAAAGAGGATACCACAATTCTCTATGGCGTTAAATTTGGAAGATTTATTGAAATGACATAAAAGCTCATTATTGGAATCTTCCTGTTGGTTTACCATATCAACGAAACCATTGAAGCGTTCAACGGGGTGCACTTTTTATCGTTTATTGCATATGGTGCAGCTCATACTTACGAAACAAGCGAGATGTTGCATAACTCCTAAAAAACCACATCCATAAACAAAGTTGACAATTATGCATTATGCTTCTGACATCAGGAAATTCTTCAACAAAACAGTGAAAAGTTGGTTTGTGGTACAAAATTTAAATACTGCGTTGAGTAACGGATTCGTTTTGATAAACGTTTTCGCAATACAGTTATAACAGCAATTGTGTGGAGTGAGGTGGGAAATCTTTTTGTGCTTAATTTATAGGAAACGAGAAGACAAAAACGCGTCGCAGAAAATAACAGTCACGAGAGAAATATCTTTTCTGCCACTCGTGTTATTAAAAATGGAGTAAATTGTAAAAGTTATAAAAAGTAATTCCACTTCTTTGTAACAAAAAACTCTGTAGCAAAGCGGGATAGGTTCCTTCAGATATGACTAAATTTAAAAGTTGATTAACCTCTTACTGTGTATGCACAGTTTTTTCTGTATGCATAGAATCAAGATTTTGCTTATTTGGTGGGTTTCTTAGCTCTGATGCCCTTGAAATCTCTTCCTTATATTGCAAATACCAATGCATAAATACTAAACTATTGTAGAGTTGTTTAAGACTTCTCTGGGCTAACCTTCTAGGTTGCGAATATTAGATTTAAAGACAAAATATCCTACAGATAAGATAGGATTTTGTGCCATGCTTAAATGTCTCACTGACGTCTTTCGTGATGATACCAGCTGTTCATTTCAGTGCTAATGCGTGTAAGAATCATTTCCCTAATCAGGCCTTGGTCTATAGACATCAGTAATCCTTCTGATTACGCATTTCATTTCAGCACAAAATATTCTTGCGTGTTTCCCAGTTCCAATTTTTCGAAAAGTAAGATGATAGAACTGCTCGGGATTAAGAAACCAATAAGTCATATTTCAAGATTTAAATAACATCAACATCAACTATTCATACGATGACCTCATCCGTGACACTTGACCGCGTGGCATGCCCAATTTAAAAATTATTAGAATATCCTTATAATCGGTTTTCCAGCCTGGCATAACAATATTCTAAGAAATCCGTTTGAAACAAATGAAGTTTTGCGTTTTAGCAGAAATCTATTAACATTAGATAACCTTCGCTTGAAAAGCCAATTGCGCAACAATTTTTCATTTTATTGCAATAATAACAGTTTTTATGCAATGATCAAATGGCCAAATAGTAACGATCCCTTCCCTTTTGTAGTTTTATTGCAATCATGGTACGTAATTTCTTTTCCGTTGAAAATTAATTGAGAACCCCCATTTTCAATTACAATTTACAATATTTGATACTTTTTTACATCCTTAAATAAACGTTGAAATCAACTGTTTTGGCTCTTTAATTCTCTGAACATTTTTGAGTTATACTAAAATTACCTTTTGACCTTAACTTATGGAAACGAAAACCAAATCAATAGCTAGGAGCGTGAGCCGATATTACGAATTGCATGATAGAAACCAATTCTGCTTTGAGAAACATTCTCCTACTGGTCTTCAACATTTGACCTAAGAATAATCTTCTTGAGAGAGGAACACCTATTCCAATGTATATTTATTGTTATTCATTCTGTTTAATCTATGAAAAGAGTCAGGATTAGGTCAGTTTATAACAGTTGCTTTGGTATAATTTTGACACTCTTACTGCATGCTTTTAGGGGATAATAGTCTATTGAACGTTTATACATGATTGAAAACGAGCCTTTAAAAGTCTTTTAAAGACTTAGTAAATTCTGTGACCTAGTATCAATCATAGCATTTGTCAAGTAAGAATGAGACTTCTGATACATTTTTGAATATCATACTCTTTATGACCCAATTTTTGATTGTGTCGGTGCTCTTTGTAATGAAAACTAAGCCGGACTTTTACCTATGATCAAAACTACTTTTTCTATAATAGCATGTTTTAAATAGCCAGTCTTAAGAAACCCAAAACTATATTCCTTTGCAGCGTACGGTTCTATTATTTTGTTGCAGATCGACAATCCTATTTTGTTCCTGTTTTGTAAAAGATCAGTGAGTAAATCGCGTTTGGTAGACGGATCATCTCGCAACATTTTGATGCATCTGATATGAAAATGTTTCCTTTTCAAATGAGGTTGAAATAACCTATCGACTCACCTCAGATAGTTACTCCAACTATAAAATTGTACTTACGTTGCTACTTGATTACTTACTTACTTGTCGTCGGGTATATCAGCAGTTGGATCATGTCATCAACAGCGACAGCTCTTCTAGTTTAAAACCAGTGTCACTAGGGACCATTCCCGGAAACTTAGAGGATTGAGTTGCGCGTTAACAAATACCCCACGAAAGTTCTATTGCCTAGGTCAAAATAGGATAGTTGCACTAAAAGCAAAATTTAGAGAATTCTCTTTAAGGACATACATTATGTTTAACCCTTCCAAGTCCACAAGGTTTCTGGTTGATCTAAAAACATGATTTTTCATATGTTGCAATTTAGGTGAAATGATGATAATCAGATTTTATTCGAAGAAAATCGGCTCAACCCTTTCAGAGATAATTTTTGGTTCAACGGTCACCCAATCGACGTCAACGGGTAAAAATTCTGAATTTTGGGGTAATTTTGTTTGAAGGTCAGTTCTCATTCTACGATTGCTGGGAACTGTTACAACGATGTCAGCTTGCACACATTGACTTTTCTGCTCATTTTGTGTTTCTGGCTTCACTGTGTTTTATTCATGCCGTGCAAAGTCAAGGAAAGGAGAAAGCACCATATATCAGTCACAAACAATCTCGATACAAACTCCTAATCAACATGAATGTTACTTAAATACCATGCGAACTCTTCAGATAGTTAATTAGAAACAAAAACTAGATCTGAGTTCAAGAAATACACATGATGATAAAAAAAACCAAAGCCTGCAGATCACAAACACCTGTGTTGTCTTCCATATCATGAGGCGAATTATTTTTTATGCTTTGATCACATCACTGAAGCAACAAACTCTGAAAAACTTTCTATGAGAAACCATGCAACAAACCACATGAAATATTTGTATGCATTGCAAACAATAATGGTGGCCTGTAGAGGCAAGTTACCACAAAATACATGGGATTCAAATATACTATGAAGCAAAGATGCATTGCAACACTGACTACAGGAAGACAATCTGAATTGGGTGAACAACTGAAGTGAAATTGTAACAGCATATAGCATCTGGTACAAATTTTGAATTCTGGAAAAAAAATTAAGTGGGGAAATCCTTTCTATAACTCTATGCTAATGACCATTCAACAAAACTTTTGTGGGTTTTGGACTTATTCAGTTGATCTTTTCCACAACTAGTAATGTTGAGGTTGTTTTCTTGTTACCAAGTCATATCTTTCTGAAGATCATGCAAGTTATGAATGAAAATTCAGTACATTTTGTGTTGTTGTGATGAACAGGAAATGGAAAAGGAACAAGCACATGATCTGCATGAATCAAATCAAGTAGGATAGTCTTTCAACAAAATTTTTAATTTTTACCGTTGCCCAATTTTTACCCAAAAAATTCAATCGTCCATAACTTTTTAACCACTTATAATAAGAAGATGAAACTTGAAACACAAAATAACAATACATAGGTAATGTAAATAACCTATTGGAAATTGAATGTTATATCTTTGTTTAAATTATATTCAAAGAAATTCTATTAAAGTAAGCAAAGTTATATGACACATATTTGAAGCAATGTGATGACGTCATCAAACGCTCAAAATGGACAATTTTTTTCAGAGCGTGTAATACGCAGGTAATACTCATACTAAAAGAAACAACTGAAAAAAATTGATTGATATACACATAGATATCGGGTATTGAAGTTTATGGGTCACCAGTGACCAATCGACGAGAAAGGGTTAAAACTCAATATTGATTACGATCTTCTTTTCTTTATAGACTGATTTGTCTAACCTACTATACAAAGAGGAATTGGACGAATTGAAAGCAAACTTAAAGTTCACATCAAGTGGTAGGTCATTTTGTATATTATTATTTATTTTCGTGTACAGTTGAGTCATTACAAAATATTCAATTGATATGCGGGCTAAATTATCAGTGGAGATTTGCTTAGGAGCTGAAGCATAGGTAACCATTGCTGTACAAGGTTCTTCAAGTAAACACTATTGAAAATGAGGTAAGTTGTGTGGGCAGAAACATGATAAAGAAACGAGTAATACTCGAACCGACTAAGAGAGTAAATATTTCCCTAACATTTATGGTGATGTATTCTGGTTGACTCCCCATGAGAAAGCCTATGCTTGGGAAAAGTAATTTGAAATTTGCAGAGCCATAGTAAACAAAACTAAATCAGCTAAAAGTCAAGAATAACGACGTTTTGTACTTTGCAGCAGCTAGTAGTTAAGGCACTCGCGCTGTAATACTTAGTAGTGTGAAAAATAGCTTTTAGTCAGCTCGCAAAGAACGTGTACAACTTTACATGTAGGTGTACCAGTAACACTCTTCACACTCTTGGAAACCTTGATATCTAAAGAAATCGAATGATATCTAGTAATGATTTGACATTCCAAACATTCCAAAAGCTAGTAATGTACTTTTTCCTCTTTCTTGTGTCATTAATAAAGAGTTGTCTTACAAAGCCGAAAGTAAATTCGAGCATTGATAGACGTATTTTCGTTGTATAGTGAAGGTGTACTGTCTTTCATTATCTTTGTTAATAATGGACCGTGCTTTTAATCTGGAAACGTAAGAAAAGACAGCTAAATTACCTTTTTAGCATAAAAGCTTGAATTGTTTAAGGACGATATCGTGTCTTAATTCACTGTTTGTGTAAAAGTCATCTACAAATTATGTTTACACATAATTATCCTGAATGTATTTGAACATCTGAACAGATTAACGCTATTCGTATTGTATTTCCATTTAAGCATCAGGCATCGGCGAACGTCGTCAAGAGATAATTAGGCAACCTCAGTGTTAGAGTTGTGGCTGCTATCTTACCCATATTCGTTAACCGCGAATTAGGCGATGTTTTGAAGAATAAGGAACCCAATCCTTCTTTTATCAACCAACAATGCGTTGTGTATAAATTCAAATGTAACCTGTGCGATGCAGGGTATGTAGGTTACACTCGTAAGCATCTTTTCCAGCGCGTGGATGAACGCAAAAGAAAATCGTCCTCCATATACAAGCATTACGCTGAGAGGCATAACTTCAGAATTCCAGGTCGCCTTATTGAACATTTTCAAGTGCTTGCTAGGTGTAGCAACAAATTCGATTGTTTGGTGAAAGAAATGTTGTACATTCGCATGCTCAAGCCTAACTTGACCGTTCAAACTAACTCTATATGAGCCAAAGTTTTTGTTTAGATTTGTATACTTTATACAAAAGTTATAAATAATAGTTATACAGCGATTCATTATTAACCTTGAGAATGGCGTTTATAGTTTAGTAACTATATAAATTTATAGTTAATAACCTTTACAAGATACAAAATTCTCGCTGTTTTCACCCGGCATAATGGGGACAGTGAGATTTATAATAGTGAATAATAACAATAACAACAATACCAACAAGGTTGATGGTGGCGATTACCGATTTCGAAGACGAAAAGTCCATATAAGTTTAAAAAAAAAGAAAAGATAATTTCCTTATTTAATGATAATATACATTTTTGGGGCTGGTCCAATTTTTGTTTCTTCCACAAAATAGGTAATGGGAAGAGCGCAATGCTACTTCTGCAAGTTTATCCATGATCCTCTTACTATCAAGACCATACTTTCCTACCAGTTTTTCAAATTCTGAAGCATTATTGGAATAAAATCCAAGCGTTAAAATTTCTAGCGTTAACAGTTTGAGCTTTTGAGTTTGGTCCACAAGATCATCTGGAAGATTCCGGTACTTTTGCACTTTTCAAGTTTTGGAATTGTGTAATATTGTTTCAAAACAAACTGTGAGCTCTACAACAGTAAAAGCGTTCCCCTGGATTAAAGCAGTGTTGGGTCGTAAAGAATACTGATAATAATGCCAATAATTATAATAATTATAATAATGATAATGACAACTTTAATGATAATGATGATGATGATAATGATGATGATAATACTAATAAAAAAAACAATAATAATACAACTTCTAACTATGGTCTCGGGAAGAGACCCGCTTACATACAAAGGGAATTACAGAAATTTTGAAAACTTTTAAATGTTATAATAATTTTTCTTAAACTCAATTCTTTATTTACTCATAGCACCTATGAAGAGTTTGGCACTAATTTACAATAAACATATCAAAGCTTTCATCGTATACACTACAGAGATATGTAAACAACAATAACAGTCATATGATAGAAATATGGTGAATCAAGGAGAAGAAACAACACAAGAACAAATAAGACAAAACAGAAAATAATCGTATAATCTATTTACTAAATCAAAAACTGGTGCGTAGTATTGCACAACTAATAATTTTTCCAACCAGGTATTTTTTATTTTTAATTTTTAACTGGCCGATTATACCTAGAAAGGATTTGCTATCCTTGTAAATTCCACCAATCGAACTCAAAATTATATCAATAAATCATACATAATAGTTTATATTTAGTTCTAAGCACAAACGCTTGTATTTTTCTGCTTTCTGGTCAAAATATGAAGTTCCCGAGTCAATAGTATGACATTTAAATAATAATCAAGTCAGGACGAAAAATGTTACATAGATCATTAAAGGCAAGGGAAAGCCAGTAACTTCACAGTAGATCATTAATTCTTAACTTACAGAAATAAAAGTAGCTATTATATAAAGCACTGAGTCATGGCGCCATGAATTGTGCATCCTTAAAAGGTATGACGCAGAGTTTAGGGAAGCAGACACGAAAAACATAAATTGCTCTAGGACGTCCATAACTTGGTATATTCTTAAGGGTCGGTAAGGTGTTATTCAGTGTAGGTAACAGACTATCGTATAAATAGGGCGTAATAATAAGTTCTTTTGACTTCCTAATATAACGTCCATAGACAATAAAATGGTGTCAAACTGTTTTGATCCTAGTAGGTGCTAGAAACCTCTAATCAATATCCTAAAACGTTAATATTCAAGAACGTCTTGACATGAATTTCAAAGGAACCTGTCAATGTCATGTTCCTGAGGTAAGTAGGTAAAGCTGTAAATAGTTTGGGGACTGAAAGAGTGGAAGAGACTACAAAATGCTACCATAAGAGTTGGTCAGCATAGGTTACTTGTACTCTGTTTGGTTCATGTTCGACTTGGCTGTGGAGGTGTCTGCTATGTAACCTTGCAGCAGTACTTCCCACGAATATGAACTTTGGCCAACTCTTAAGTCATTGCCATATTCATCAGTCTCAAACTGGTCATATTCCTCTACCATTCTCTTACAGTCTGCCGTATCCACATTATTGTCGTCATTAACAAATATTTTGAAACACCATCTGGTTAAAATAACATAATTTTAATTTATGGGATCTCCTTTCTTTGAAATTCCTAAATTCAAAATAAATTATATGGTGACAAACATAATGAAGGTAGAGGTAGAAAATTGCAGCTCTTAAAAATTAAGGATATATACGAAAAGGTAAACAAAACCTAATCAAGGATGCTGCAAAATCCCATCCTCATTCCATAAGCAGAGTATGGTTAATGGTTTAGAAAGGAGGCAGTTGTAGTACACAATTTCAACGAAGAGCGAAAATAACAAGTACACAGGTCTCGCAAAGAAAACCCTGTGACTTTGCTTGTGAGGACTGTGATTATTAGTTAGCAGTGATTTACTTAGCAGTGGATGGTTTTTAACGTAACAGTGAGAATAAACATGTACAAGCATATTCGTACTACATCTGATGAAAGCAAAGCTTTAGAGGCTAAAAAATTACCCTTTAAAATGGATATGACCCGTCCCTTTTCAGACTTTCTGCGTACGCCACTGGTAAGTTGGTAGAGGCTCTATAAGTAAGCAAAAGGTAGCGAGCTAGCAATCTTCTTTGTTATACATGCTGCCCTTTCTCCATCTACTCCAACTTTTAATCTACTCGTACGCTAGTTGAAATAACTGATGTTAATGAAAGTGACAAGGACCAAAGCACAAAGAGAGGAAACCCTAGAGATCGTGCACTCTTTAGAGGTATTTATACACAATACGAAATTTGTGATCAAGGTATCCTGACCCCTCTCGTCACATCAAATAAAACATGTTGACATCAAAAAAGCGTGATTTCACTTTGTTTAACAATTTGCAAAGCCATATACGTCAGTGAGTCAGTCTACGACTTAACACTAATGAATATGTTATACTTAGAATTAAAAATAGGAATAGTTGAAAGGTAAAGTAGGCACAAACACCTTTTCATTCAAAGCATTCTTAATCGTGAGAAAAGCTCATACCCACCTTCCTTTGCCTTCCTATGATTGAAAATGTAGAAAGTGGTCCTTTAAAACTGCCAAAAGGTAAATTGCCCCCGCGAGTTGTCAGACAACGATCATGTTTGAGCTTCCATTAATCTGGTTAACACCTTGAGCTCTTCTCCTGACTTCAGTAAAGCCTATTCGAACAAACCTGTCCTCTAATTACATTAATTGTTCAAAGTCACTGCCACTTTTGTTTAATTTCTTGCAATTACTTTAGTGTATTTATACATTTCCTAAAATTTATAGCTTGATGTGTTTGTATTTACTCCCTTCAGGTGCAAGATTCGATCATATAGGTTAGTTTAGAGGTGCATTTAGATCTCAGAGCGATATGCCATAGTTTGCAGTTTTGCTATATGACGTAATAGCGTATAATGTTAGTTGAGGTAATTCTACGCAAGCTACTGACAGCCTATTTCAATTACTTACAGAGAATGTACAGACGGTTGATGTTCATATGGTGGGCAGTGACTGCAATGAAATGAAAGCAGCAGGTACACACTGATTAAATATTGTGCTGTCAAAAGTAGTGTTGTCAATAGATGCTATGACACATTTTAGGTAGCCTACATGGTTTTGGTATAATTTTTATTTCTCAATTTTCATACTCATCTAGATATAAAAGTTACAGAAAAAGAGTACATGGATTTTCAAATAAAGCAAGGGGACTCAAATGACAATAATAATACTAAACAGGAGATTATAACGGACGCAAAAGTGGAGGTATTCCATATTTCGTGGCCTTTTTTATTGTTTCATTTTATATTACTTGTATATTTCCGAAACTGTGATTAACACGATGGAGACAAAAATTCATTATTAGCGCAACTTATTTCTTACAAAATTTTTTTATAAGCTATCTACGTCCATTTTTCTAAGACATCATCTATAAACATTTGCTTTCGTATATTGATTGTGATGTTCTACTCTTCCATTTGATACCATAAACTCCCGTGTATTGAAACTTCCCTTACGATAATCTAATTTAAATTTTTTATAAACCCCTTCTACAGGCTACCCATAACAGACCTTGACTAGTATTTTTTCTGTGCGTTTCTTTTACAGATTTAGACTTCATCCATTTTGTATTCCCATTCTCGTTGTAAAACACTGTCCCCAAATGTATCAGAAAGGTGATGGATTTATTTTTAGTTCACCGATGTGCTGTGAGAGTTTTTCACTTTGTTTTTAGGTCTGATTTACATTGTTGTATAAGCAAATAACTAAGTATATTGCCAGATGCTTTTTTTACTGAAGAATAAAGTTTTAAGAAGTGCTATTTTAGAATCGCCATTACCTAAAAAAGCGACAAAAATTCTTCTAAAGACTTCTAAAGGAAAGGTATATATAAAAATAATAAACTTTTTATTAGTTAAATCATTTAAAGACCTTTCGCTTTTTCCAGTAGAATTACACAAACAGGTGCCTATTTCCTCATTCCTATTATCTTTCGTGGATGAGGTTCATCTTTAAGCCTGAAAATTTTTGGTTGCCATTTCTTACCCATTTAATTGGAGAGCTAAGAGTTTCAAACATAACAAGTGTTGCTGGATAATTACAGTTTGACGACAAAAGCAGCTAAAAAAGCAGCTAAATCGGACCTAAAAAAGCAGCTGAAAACTGGTTTGTTTGTTTTGTTAAAAAACAAGAAACATGTCAATATTAAAAGAATATTGAGAGCCCGATTGCCCATTTAAGTTTATGTTATGTAAAGGTGAAGTTAAATATTATGAGAGCAGTTTTGGTTGCTTTTACGCAATTCCGCTTGACCTTTTCTCCCATACGATTATGCTAGAGGAATGGGAGTGGAATTTGCTCTACTCAACTTTGGCACACTTTTAATACTATCCTTAACTGCTAAACTGGTGCCAGATGTTTGATTCTGCTACCAAAGGTTTCAAATAGAAACCTTTTAGTGAACAAAAGAGTGACCAATCAGTATTACGCTTTAGTCAAATTTTTGTGAGATTTCACATTTTACCTTGAAATAGTACAAGTGTATCTTAAAGGTAAAATTTTCAAAGTCAGTAACTTCTGTAAAGCATTTTATGAACAACAAAAGGAAGCGTTATTTAGTTATAAGATTTTACAGCTTTCACTTAAACGGGCAATTTGATAGTGAAGTACCCATTTGAAGCATTGGCTTTATTTTAATCTTAACCACACTAATATTTTGTAAACACATATTTTGACCTGATCTAAAAATTAATCAAACTAACAACTATATGATCAAAATTTCAAGTTTAGGGTAAGAAATGGAAGGTATAAATTTGCTAGAGGAGCTCCAAAAGCTATCCCCGTGTGCAGAATCGGGTAAGATAGTAAAAAAAAGCCGATGGATTTTAAAATACTTCTTCAAAAAATTTCTTAAGTAATGGAAAATATCATAAGTTATGTAACAACGGCTCCTAAACACTTAAATTTTCCGGCTACGTGAAACGTACTTTTTGTCACCAAACGTTTGTTACAATTTTGTGCCTAAGGATAGAGTTATAAACAGTGTCAACATTTAATGACTCAGGGCATATGGTTGCAAAATTACATAGAGAGGGCTCCAGTAGATCCCCAAAGCAACAAGATGAACCGTAAAGGGAAAATCTCCTTCATATACAGGGTTAAACGTAGAATCTACTTTAAAGAAATCCACTTGTATAGCCATTGCAATTTTACGTCAATTAAGAGAAAGAGTTTGACCTAAGCTAAATTAGAGCCATACCTTCCGGATTTGGACACGCCAAGTTAAGCCTGCATTATAGTGCAAAGGCAGAAGAGTTCTTTTGCGGCAAGATGAATGAAAGGTTAAAACCTGTGTAAAAGACACATAGAAAGGATTCAAAAGAGTTTCCAATGCAGTCCGCTTTCTTTTCGGCAAAAGAGATTTCCCCTCACAAGCTTATCCATCTAAGCTTACTTAAAATAGGTAATTCTGCTTTTTCCAAGAAAAATTGAGCATTTGAAAGGGATGGATTAGGTCTACAATATTTGATCCAAATAGAAACCAGCGTTATTCCTACATTTTTTAAGACGTTTCTCAATTACTTAGTTTTAGAGCTTTATAGATGCCACATGAGCGGCGAATTTTGTTTCAAAATTTGGTTTAATCTGTCCTCCTGAGGTAAACCTATAAGATCTTTTATTGGATAGTTTTACGGAGCTAGTCCTATTCCAACGTTCGTGATAATTAAACTGCGAAATTCGTATCGGCGCCATCCGGAATAGGCTGAACAAATGCTACTGTTGTTCCGGCAGAAATGATTCAGTGCTTGTTGGTTATCACTTTTGAAGGAAAATTACTTTTCATTTGATTTGAACCGAAAGGTTTCACAATGAATTTCAACCTTTTGGCTATAATTTCATTTTTTGATGACTGACAATAAACAATTGCTTTTACAGCAAGGTCTACCAGATAGAGATCACAGAATTTCACTGCCATTGGACTTGAAAAGTAGTTAATATAGACGAGAAGTGAAATCATAATAAACTTAAATTAGTTGTGCGAAGTAGCTGTTTAAAGAGATAAATAAATTCGGTCCTCCGCAATTGATTCACTAGGTCTGAAAACGTAATTTAGTTATAAACAGCAACGCCAAACAAATAAATTTGGTCCTCGTTTTCCATCTTAAACTGAATGAAATATATTCTGCAAGGAAACCTACAAGATCAGTAATAATGTATTGGAGATCTAACGTGAAAGGTAGAGTTCATGAAACGTTTAATTCCCAAGTATTTATAAAATGGTAAAGGTAGTTCCATGCTTTAGAGCGCAGGGGATGTGATATCGTAGAGAATCACATCTGTTGAGCCACGGTACTGTAAATTAGGGTGACCAACTTCTTTCCACGCCGGCTTTTATCCTTCCCCAGGTATCCATTTTCCTGCTGGGTTCGTAGTAGGAGTTTTCAGATTTAAAGGCAAAGCATGGGCTCCAACCATCAAACTTCCGCCTGCTAGACCAGCTTCCTATCGACTGAGCTAACTCGCCTCCCATGCCTCCAATTTATACAAAAGCAATTATTGTTTCCATGCCCCGTTGAATTTTATACTACTGCATTACAGTTAAGCCTATAACTGTTTTAGTATTATTTCATTTACTTGTGTCCATTGCTCCAACGGATGTCGATGTTAAATCCGTTAAGTCGTCTTTGGCAATGTTTTTCTCTTTATATTACACAGTTTCTTACACACGGTCAAGATACAAATGGAGAAATTACGATGTCTTCAGTGTTAAACAGTGAAGCGATAAAAATTTTAGCCAGAAGAGATAAAGTAAGTTTGAATTTTTCGTTTATGTATTTTTATAGCAATTATATTTTTATGAAATTGATTTTACATTAAAACAGTTTCAGATATGTCCTTCGCCATCAGCAATGAATGTGAAATGATAACTGAGTAAAATTCTGCATAACACATGATGAATTTGAAATCTTTATTTCTCAGTCACATTTTTAGTGTTAAATCGTGTAAAGTTATAGTTAATAACTTTGAATACTTTGAATATTGAAAAATTTTCGGGCTGTAGTAATTATTTTTAATAGCTAAAATAACCAGCTCTTCCCCTTTCTATCCTTTTCCCTTCAAAACAGCTGTTGATCTACCTTGAAATTTATGACATTCTTACAATTAAAAATTTTAGCACAAGAGATTACTGATATTTTTTTATTGGAAGTCTTCTTAGGAAAATATATTTCTAATAAAGTGCAGAGATAATTTGCAACAAAAGTGACAGCATTATGTTCTTTCTTGTAATACGTTTACCCGAAACCCAAGATTTTAAGCCTATCATCAAATTTAGCCAATGTTACCTCAATATAATAATACTACTGGAATAGAGAGTAATCTTTGTTCATGCACAATAAATTTTTCATATAATAATTGATAATCTGTATCGATATTTAGTATGCAATGACAAAATGAGTGTCATAGCCTATTGTCTTCATAGTAACTATGGACTGCTGTACGTGACGTGTCCCTGTGGTTGATTGTATGGAAGGAAAATCCTTTTCAGTTTCGCGACATACTACCTTCCTCTGATTTATGTGTAGAGAATCGAGTTATGATCTCTACCCATCAAATTATCAAAGTGAAAAGCCCCAGAGACAAAAAGATGGTAGCATATGCCATTACGTCTAGTTTTTAATCAGGATTGCAGATTCTGCAATTGAAAGTAACTCCATTTTTCTTGTCTTCATTTAATATTCCCTAAAACTACATTTGCTCGATGAAAATGACGAACTTAAGTACTATTAGAGAAATACGATATCTGAAATTCTTATTCTTTGATTCACGTCATCCTCTATAAGAAAATGAACCTTGATACACGTACGCAGAATTGCTGTCTTGAGGAATAAAGTGTAACATAGCTATAAACTCTACAACAACCAAAACGAGATAAATCACCCTTACGAACAATAAAAACAATAATCACAGACTAAAAAATATTATCAAATTGCTGCTCAAGATGAAATAAATGACCTATTAATAATGAATTTCCTATGAAAGAATGAACTTCAATGGTACTCATGATATAAGGATTTTTCAATAAAATTCTCTCCTGACATCTGAAGCCGTTTAATATTAACACCCAGGCTTCCATGAAAGAGCTAACCAGACAGGCATACGCTCTCTAAGAAACCTAATCATATATAAACGTATTTCCCTATGCAGACACTGCATGCATTTGTCCCTTACATTCAAAAATATAAATGATAAAAACAGCCAACCTATGTAAATAGCACTCTTAGGCATTGCTTTTAAGAATATTCACTCCATACAAACATTACAGAAAAGTAACATAAGCTGTATTGTACTTACAACACTGTATATTAGTATGAAGTACTGAAATGTAATATTTATCATTTACAGACTTAATATCTGTAGGTTTATATATGGTTAAAGTAAAATAAAACACACACACACACACACACTCACACACACAATATTACATCATCATATTGATGAGATTGCATCATACTTATTGATATGGCACTGGTCGCTCATTAGACTCTCTTCTTTATCTCTGTTAACATTTGAACAGTTTCTTCTCGCTGGAATTTTTGACTCTTGACTCATTTGAAATGTGTAAAAACAAGTCCCTGAGTGAAGTTCAAAAAGGCCAAATTTTTGCTCTACATGGGGAGGGGCTATCAGAATGGAATCTTTCCACCATATTGAAGGTCAGCAAGACTGCAGTACACCAAGCCATTAAAAAGCATGTGCTGTCCTGCTCCTACAAGGACTTGCATAGGACTGGAAGGCCAAGAAAAAGCAACGTAAGAGATGACCACTTGATAAAAAGGATAGTTACAAGGTCTCCAATGAGTCCTGTCAAGAAACCTCGAGCTGCTTTGGAGGAAGCAGGCGTGAGTATAAGCCGTATGACTATTTCAAAACCTCTTTTACACGAATTCGGCCTGAAATTGTTCAAGCCTATGAAAAAATCACGCCTGACAGCGTTAATGAAAGTTAAACAATTGGTCTTTGCCGAGAAGCACAAGAACTGGACGCCAGCACAGTGGGGTAGAGTCATGTTCTCGGATGAACTCACCCTGCAACAGTTTGTGGCAAGGAAAAGACACATTCGCCTGTCACCTAGAACGAAATACAATAAAAAATACACGAATTCGTCGATGAACACCCTCCAAGCCAGATGATTTGGGTGCAGTATCAAATAATGGAGTTGCTGGGCAATTTTTTCTGTCTCCTGGAACATCTATGGACGGAACGCGATACGTAGAAAGGCTGTCGGATAAGCTAAAAATTCACATGTAAGTCCATAAATGTACTGTCTTCAGGCAAGACGGTGCTCTGTGTCACGGAAAGTTGTTATGTCTTTTCTGGGGAAGAACAGAATCCAGGTTTTGGATTTTCCGGTCATGAGCTCTAACCTCAATCCAGTAGCAACTACGTGGACGGAAATGAAAAATGAAGTTGCCGAGAAACGACCATGAAGTGCTACCGATCTCGTGAAAGCGATAAAAGAAGTGTGAGCGAAACAAATCTGACAGGATTACTGCAAAAAGCTGTTGCACAGTATGGCGGGGCGCCTGCAAGAGGTGATAAAAAACGGGGACGAAGCAACCAAATATTGAATATTGAGAAAACAACTGTTAATACGGATACAAATTTAACCGACAGACAGAAAAATTATAAATTTTGTGTGGGAATAAAAATTCATCCTGAATAAATCAGTTTTAAATGTATGCTTGAAATCAGTTTTATTGATTTTGAGTAAAAATCAAGGGTGGTGGTAGTGATTGTGAGTACCGTTCCATGGATACAGTGGAAAGTGCTACCTCCACAGATCGGCCACCGTTTCATAACGGTCTTCAACAAATCAACTGTTAGAATTTTTATAGTGATATACCTTAATGGGACGGTTACTTCCTATGGAGATCAGCGGTCACTGTCAGAAGAACTAGCTTAATATTTTCCCCTATGTATAGCTGACAATTACGTAAATAAAAGTCATGAGGGACACTTGAATTATCAATAACTCACTGCAAGAAAGTCTAAAAAATTATAAAATTAATTGCACAAATCCTTCTTCCTCTCAACATTACCATAAAAGAGCGCAATGCTACACTGCATTTAATATGCAGTTACATTGCCCTTTAGGGACCTTTTAGGATGCTAGTCTCATCCAAACCTAATCTATATAGAACGACCATGCCTCTGTAATAGACAAACTATTCCTGTACCTTGTGTGACAGTTAGAGACAGGCTACGCCTTAGTAAAAAGGAATGAGTTATACAGTGAATAGATAACCAATTACTCTCAATATAATAATTATTATTTTTGCTTTACATGACTAAAAGGTACACTAAATACAATAATAGATAGCAATGACGTCATGATTCCATTATGTTCCCTTGTATACAATCTGAAGTAAGAAATACTTCGGCAATTTTTTGAAAAAAATTATACATTACAATAACTTCACACAAAGTCGTTGCCACAGGGTGTATTTTAGCACTTTATAAATGGATCTTTCAGCATCTCATTGTTAGTATCGGTTTTTGCCTTACAGCATGTCCTTGCAATTTTATGTAAAACCAAAATCCTCTACTAGTTATTTATATGCATTGTGAATGATATTACACATCAGACTCCAAGTTTTAAGAACTCTAATGATAACCTTTTTGACGGTTGCTACTGCGGAAAGTTAGAATGGAAAGGGGGGAACTAAATTGAATTGTCAATGGTTCAAATTAAAGCTATCCTTATACTGTGACAAAAATTTGCTTTATTCTCGATAATTTACTTAACATGGTATCTTCTTTCGCTGTCAAAGTTGTATTATGCAGATACTTGTCGTATTTTGCCTCTAAACAATTCAATTATGAAATTTTGGGATAATTTTAACATAAACTCAACGCAAAATTTTAAAAGTTACCCCTCTTTCGTCAAGTCATACTAGTTGCTATTTGTCTTTTGTAACATAAGCTGGACATTGAACAAATGTCCAAACGTAAAAGAATTTAATAATATTTTTTCATGTACAGTTTCATTGACTAAATTATAACTACTTTTTCAGACTGTTCTCGTCCGAATGCTAAATCAAAATGAGATTGACGCAGCCTACGAAAGATTTAAAGAAGTTGACACTGACAACGATGGACTGATTTCAGCGGAGGAATCGAAAAGGGCCTTTGAATTGCTCTACAAAGATAAAGAAAGCAAGAGGGCGCAAATAAAGGAAGGAGAACTTGGGTAAGTACAGTTAGGTTGTTTTGTAATATTGTAAAATGTGAAATCTGTGACTTACTCGAATACGCAAACTACTCGCAAGCTTACACGCTTCATAAAGAACTAATAAGAAAATTGTTTTATAAAACCATTGTATCCTTGGGAGACATAATTTGTTCAGCTTTAAGTATGGGATTAATAGCAACTAAATTAGTAGGGTCAATCTGTTTACGCAAAGAAGCCTTCAAAGAAAGGCGATGTTTCCTAGATGGAGCTTCTCGCCTGCAATGGGTCGGTGTTTTATTCACCTTTTAATCAAGAGAAAATCTAACTTAAGCCTCTATAGCAGGCTCAATTCAAATAGACCTAAAAAGACATCTGTCCAAATATATGTACCTATTGAGAACCATGGACAGTGAGCTACTAATATCAGAACCAGGGGCAGCAGACGGCTCATGTCCCTCTAACGTTTGGAAACCTGTCGATTTGGCTCCCGCACATTTTGCTAATTATTATAGGTTCCTGTTGGTTTATACCCAATACTACTAGTACAGTTTGTCTTTTTCCTTGCACTTTGATTATTATCTCCTTACGTGATGTTATGGGTTTTTTGTGTTATGGTATAGAGATTCTTCTGCTTGCACCCCTCCCGAATTTCCACGCTGGAACCTTTACAACCTTTATAGTGCCTCTAGTGAGTGTATGTGGTGCACTTGAAAGAATTGCTGATCATTATTTTACATCTGCATGAGCAAATTCAGTATTATTAATGCCATGATGTAAAGCATAAGGTTGCAAATGTTGCTTTGAATTGTTTTAGAGATTTGCATATTACGAATGCTGAAAGCTACAAACGTGTAGCAGTAAATTAATTTTCTTCTGTTGCATCTTAGATACTGCATTCGGGAATCAAAGGAACTGCTGATACGAAGACAAACCAATATCAGTAACAATGCCGATAATTCCCTTCTGTCGATGTATGGATCTTTGGATCGGAAAAGGTAAGTACAGTTCGTACTAATATAAATATGTATAAGTTTTTTTTTTCCTTTGTTGAAGCTGATTGGTTGTTAGTAGATTGGCATTACAGCCCTTATAATTGTCGACCTAAAGGTAACTGTACTAATATCAGCTCTAGAAATATGGCGCTGTAAATATAACTTAATTTCAGACGCTAATTTGACATATACCGAGGAAGAGGCTATCATTTTTGTCATTTCTTAAAGGCTAAGAGATTGCGATACATGCTCTTGGTAAAGTGGAAATGAACAAATGACACTACAGCATCAATTTCCAGGATTCCTGGCGATTTTTACTGCTGAAAACGTATAATTGGGAGCTACTTTCAGAATGAAGTATACTGTGATCACGATGTGGTACAAGTAAGACGAGAAAAATGCTGTTGAGTCAAACATTGTGCACAATAACCAGCGTCACCAACACCCCTTCAAAAGACACAATGCTCTGTTTATAGGACATACAAAATATACCAATTTTACCTCCATCCAGTACACTAGGAGACCTTAATTGACAGACTGGAGGTGTGGCTTTGCAACCTATGGCGTAGCAAAGACAAATAGCTTTTAAAGAGGGCAATGGCAACAATCTGGGAGAAATGAAGCAATTTAAAGGAAAACTGTGTAACGCGCTGCAGCGTAAATTCAGGAACCACGAATTATGATGTCCGTTTTTCAGGATTGTATTCCTACACTGAGTGACCAATCTGTACACTCCTGATTTTATCAAGGGTATTACACAATCCACATGAGTAGTCATAAGGTGACTATGCATAATCACAAGCACAATACAAATTAAGCAATGATGCAAAATTCCACAGTAAGTACAAATAAAGACTTGGAGTGACGAAACACTCCATACATTACACCTGGATACATTGTAAATTTTGCAAACATAATTTAGTACTTGTGACACTACAATACACTACATACCCACAGATGAGACTTTAGCATAGCAAAGCAATGCTAATGATCTTGTCCTTTTAAAGCATAACAGCCTTTAGAAATAGCTCTGCCAGCCATCAAATGAGCAATGCAAACAGTTCATACTCCGAACAGTGAAATGTCACGCACAGTTGGTCGCCAAAAGATAACCTTCTGTCGTCCAATTTGTACAGAATTTAATACAAGGGCTACAGGATATTCCAAAAGGGGACATGTAAAACGCAGAAACTTGTTTAATGCAAAACAATTAGTACCAGAAAGTTGTGTGCAAAATGAATGGAAATGGGCAGAATGCCCTACTCGTGTGAGTGTCGGATTCATATCAACAAAACAATTAGGAAGAACATACAGAGAGTGGTGAATAGCAAGGCTCGTGAACCGACAGTAGGACCTAAGTCCTAACATAGGATACTCGCACACTCGTCAAAAGCAGAGCAGCATATGAGTGTAAATTATAGTTGAGCCAGAAACAAATCATTGAAAAGGGCATCCTTGGATTAGCAGTGCTACATCATCGTAAATTTCATAATTCATTGTTTAGATCAACAAATATAGCAGAAATTATCATTTTTATTGTAACCATAAAAAAATGTCATGTGGAAATGTTTATGTTTTACATAATTTGTACGTTTTCTAGCACGTGAAAAAATGGCCCATTGGTTTTAATGGGATACTACTGTCGATAGAACCTTCATATCATGTCGGTATCTTAATTTTTACAATGTTAAGTTTTGAATTATGAGTATTATCTACCTCTCATACCTAGTCTTATCATTGCTTTATTTTGGTTACATTTTAGTGATATCACGTGGGACGAGTTTCTACAAGAACAAAGCATTTACATTTTAGCCAATAGACCTAATTTTTCTGTGGACAACAAAGTAGTAGACAAAGCAAATATTGAATCACTCGACACCAAGAGTCAACAATCTACGTAGACTGCTTCTATCGAACATTACAAATAGATGCCGATTATATAGTATCCAGATTTTCTAACTCATATATAAATAGATGTATTCATCAAGTATTATACAACAGGGGAGAAAGGCATTTTATGCTTACAGGTGAATGTAAATATTAAACAGAAAATGAATTACGTATTTTGATTTTTCTGGTAAAAGTTTCAAGTTTTCCTCAATTGTAAATATACATTTATTAAAATCTTGTGTATCCAAAATACTTTAAAGTTCTCATTTTAAGATATGTTATTAACCACCTCTAGGTTTTTAAAAAAGCTGATGGGTTTATCTATAAGATATTTACATGCGTACATGAAATCATGTCATCCCAACATCATAGAGTACGAGTATAAAGACGTCATCATTTACCGGGAAAGATAAAAAAATGAGGTGCTCTGCACCCAACTCCAAACATGCTGAAGTTACTCTTGCTGTTCTCCTTTTAGTTGTACTGCTTTGTAAATGTAGAAAGATTAGTACATGGACCTTTGAGTGCTCGAAATGATATTTCTTTGAATTTCGATAAACAAAAGCGCCAACAAATGGTATATACACGAGGAAATTCGACAGTTAAATGCAAGTAACTATTTGTATTTTTAGCTTTTCCTTGCAAGATTAGAGTATCTCTTGTAACCCAGAATTTAGGATGCTTCAACCGGGAGAAAGTAATATTACGTAATTCTTAACTTTGAAGAAACATTTTTGGTTTGGTAAGATCAACGATGAAGGCTCCTCTTTACAGTGCGCATTTGGATACACTGCAACGATGTAAATACGATATATGATTTCTGGTATCTGTCATTTTTTAGCAGAGACGACTGACCATGATATACAATAAACAAATATAATATTGTCCTACGTAGTCAAAGGAAATTAAGGTAAATACTTAAAAATCAATCTGATGGAACCTCAACATCATGGAACCATTTACTACAACCGTGCTCGACGCGGGTCGTTGTACGGATATTGTCTTGAAACAAAAGAAAAGAACTCACACGTCTCGATTTTGTACGTGGAAGCGTTTTCAAATATTACGATATTAATTTGGGTTATAAATGGTTACAAGCTACTTGCATTCATGTATATAGGAAAGATTGTACAAGACATCAACTAGAACTGTGCCACATTAAGCTCCTTAGTACTACTTCAACTTCAATGTTTATGGGGCACTATCCCTACGATACGTTGGAAAGAAAACACTTTAACTTCCTTGGGAGTCTACATTTAGAGCACAAAATAATATTGTGGTAATATTTGTATCGTACAGACATGCGCAGTTTAAAATATACAAGGTTCAAATTTCTGGAAAAGACTATAATTCCGTTGTCATACATCATCTTTTCACTTCATTGGTATCGTCTTGACTCTGTTCAATACAATTCGCTTTGAAGTTGACAAAAGCGACAACAAGAAGTACATTGTCTATTACAATTAAACAATTCAAAGATACATTAAAGGAAAGAGTATCTCCATGTGCTGTTACGTTTTCTTGTATTATTTTCTTTCGGCCTACTATAATGGATGAACATGTACCATGTCTTTGTTCTTTCTCTTCTCTTCATCTCTCTTTATTGACTTCTACAATTGCTTGCACGACAAATAACGCAAATCATCTACTTTCAACCAAAGACATGTTATTCATTGATATGCATGCACACGTTAATCATCAATCAAAGTGACAATAACAATTAAACATAGAATTGCAGGCACTGTAAATTCTATATTCTTTTCTAGAGGATTTCGTGTTTAAGACATGACAATGTCTCATGACAATCAAACTCGTTTTAAAGTTTTCTTCAGTAAGAGGCACAAGTAGATTCCTTTGCTTGGCTGGTTCCACAGCTTCTTTCTTTACAGACGATTTAAGTTTACATCTTTATTATAATTTTTATCTGCTTGCATCTGTGCAGATTTTGCATTTTTTATACAACATTTGATGTTTTCTGTGTTATGCAGGTTGTGCTTATTTTGTAATCCTCTCTGCAGGATGATCGCTCTTTAGGATCCCAGACATAAACGGTGTAAAATGACCCTATCTCTCATTGTTTCCGTGTATTATGTGTATCTGATACCTACTCAATCTGCGTAGTAATAACGTCAACACTTGGACTCAAACCCTTGACTCGCAAAATTTTCTGGTTTTTTTATTGTGCTTTCAAAGATCTCATTATTCTACGTAAGAGTTGACGAGTATATTTTCAATATTTACTGTGTTCTTAAGGAATGCTACTATCTTCCAATGCCAAACCGTTCGTTCAAATATTCTTCAAAAGAACTGTCATTTGTATTTAGCATTTAGTATTAAGATTTTCACAGATGCCGCCAGATTATGGCCTTGTTGTTAGGTGAGCTGGGGTTTTTTATGTAGCCGTTACCACCCAATTTACCTGTTTCTGTGACGTCAGAAAAATCTAGCAATTGTAACCCTCCCCTTTTGATCCTCGATGCCTTCAATGTTGAATCTACTTCTTGTATTCTGTTGCATTTCTTGTATTCTATTGTATTAATTATGTATTATGTGCCAATGTGTTAACATTGACGAGAGGCTTTGGGTCACCAACAACTTATTCAATTCATTACGTATATACTTATTAGGCTTCATACATGTTACTTCTGTCATCGTTAACGACTTCTATAAATAAACGCGAGGAAAAAGAGCGAAAACAGGAAAAAGGCTGCCGAAGTAATTACATACCAGTAATGACAAAAACCCGAAGTCTTACTACCTGGAACCACGACCACCACCACACACTACCACCTTCACTCACTTTCCATCATCCGCCAATCCCAACCCCCAACCCCCTCTGACACTATCGACAGTCAACACTTAAGCAAAATCCATTTTCTTCATAGGGAGATGCATTTACTCATCAGCTCACACTAGGTATGGGACACTTTCAATTTTTAAAAGGGGTGATTTCTTTTACAAAGAGATAAAATCCACTTTATTTACACTTTTAGCATAACGCAATGTATCCGACTAATATTGAATTTAGTTGCTTGGGAAGGCCCGACATTTCCCGATTTTGCAATTCTGTGTAAGGATCTAAGGTTCGTATTCCTTAGTTTGTAATAAAACACTTGTACTGTTTAAAAACACCACGTACACACATCAACAGTCAAATAGGTTTTTACATTTGTTTACAATATCAAATCATAATGAATTTTCATGTCCAACCTGTGCAATGAATCCGTTGAAATCTGGAAAACTTGTGAAACCCTACAAACATCACATAAGACGATTTATAATTTTGGGACTAAAGGTGTGTAGATCTATGTTTTTTTTCCACTTGATTCTTCGTCTCTCCTTAAATGAACCTATATAAATGATCATGGTAGTATTTAGATTTCTAGATATTGTACCAATCCGATAGGAGGTTCAGGAAACTTTCAATAAAAAATCACCTGAAATATCATTTCTTTATTTAAAATACAGTAAGCAACACCAATAGGGATCTTAGGCTTTATTTTTTCGGTCAATATATTATTCCTAGCTTTAATTTGGCAGCTGCAGCCAGCCAAATACAAACCGAAAATATTGTCCATTGAACTTAACAAGGTATTAAGATAAGCTTTCTTTTCAATGGACAAGCCAGCTAAGCTTTGTTTTGATATGGTGTAAGGTACTAAATATATGATTTGAAAAGTTGGTTTGTGGTACAAAACTTGAATATTGGGTTGAATAACGGATTCATTTTGCTAAACGTTTTCGTTATACACTGTTCACAGCAATCGTATGGAGTGAAATTAGAAATCTATTGCGATGAATTTATAGGAAACGAGAAGACCCTAGAAAATAACGGTCACGAAAGCGACACGTTTTCTGCCACTCGCGTTATTGAAAAAGGCGTAATTTGTAAACAAAATATATGATTCAAAGAAGGTATTAAAGGGGTTGCATATTGTCTACTATCTCTTGTGTTTTTACTATTCTAAGACTTGTTGACGTGAATTTTCATATGATTTACGTTATGAACAAAGTATTTCGATTTATGCTTTCTTCGTATCTTCCTATGCATTAGATAGTAAAGAGTGCAACTCACATTGAGATTTGTTTGTTGTTTACATTGCATTCAACATCATCTCCTGTTATGTATTGCCTTGTTCATTATGAAATTGTATCTCTTTTGCCATAGTAGAAAAGGTAATTTATGTCTTCTTGTCTGATGATCCTTTTCCGCCGTTACGTGCCTAATAAATGACTTCTCCCTTTTTTTAATGAGCTGGCCCAACTACATATTCGAAATGCCACGATTTTAAACTACTGAACGCCAATGAAATATAACATTAACTATTCCCATATAATCATCTTAAATCTGAAAACTCTAAACATAGGAAAAATTAGATGAATAAACTGGTTATGTAAGCTCAAAGGTAAGCAGTCTTTTAGAGGTGAGAAACAGTAATTTAAAGTGTTTAGCAAGTTATACTGCTGCCCTTTTTAGATCTACCAATGACTGGCTTATTTTAGATCTAAAAACTCTGGTGCTTCCTACAACAAAAGCTTTACTTTCCTATAACATTGGACCAAAGGGAGGATACAACAGCTCTTCGTAAAATTTACATAGTTGTCAGTAGCATGCTCCTGTTTGCTTGCATACACCACATGCCTAATACCTTGCAAATATCAGATTGTCAGGTGTATAACTCATACACTGCTGCGTTTTGGTTGCCTTTATCATTTAACGTTTTGTGAATATCATGCTATAATATGGATAAAGAGTTCCGCTGAATTTATAGGTCGTTCTTATATTGGCCAAAAATTCCAGCTGCAGTAAGCAGTGATTCTGCACTAAAAAATAAAAAATACTTATATATTTATATCCTTATCCTTTTTACGACTGGTTCTACTCAAATTTCCTCCTACTGAAAGACTGCCTTCATTTATGTCAAGTAAATCATAAATACATTACATCATCATGTTCTGTAGATCTCAATCATAAACACAATAACCTCGGAATGTTTAACGGATTCTTCATTTAAAGTACTAAGACAAGGAAGGATTTATGCAAAAACATCTTTGAAACAAACGTAAGTTTGATGGTTTCTGATTCTGTAAAAGAATGTTTAAGTTACTGTGCATATTTAAATCACTTTTAAAGAGCTTAGAATTGCAAGATAGGTATTATACGGGTTTTCTTGTTATTTTAATAACCTTTGCTGTTGAAAGTGTGCGAAGGAAACATCTGGTGTTCTCATCCAACAGACGTAGGCTACAAGGTTCTAACATGATCTGCTCAGTTCTCAAACAGCTAAATGCCGAAGGCCACATTTTGTCAATGAGTTTTCTTGATTGGCTTCTGCTTGTTTGAAAGTGCAAATCTATTTTCAAATCTAAGGTCTACAATTTCACATTGACATATATCTGTTTACCGTTTTTTGCAGGGTCAAATTCCTGTCATTTGCACGTAAAAAGATACGATAGTCTCAAGCGCTTGAGAACATCCATCTTCTTCAAAAGACGAAAATAGGTTAATGCCTTCAGTATTTTTGTTGTGTAACATATATCTTTCAATAACACTATCGGTCAATATTTTGTTCACAATTATGGAGAGAACAGAAAAGTTACCTTTCAATGAATATAGATTGCACCTGGTGCAATCTGCCTACCAAAAACAGGCATGTGCGTAACCGCAGCAGTACTATTGACGAATTAATTAAACTCGTAGAGGTCTTCGATAGTCAACAATTTAATCTTAAAGAATAGATGGCTAAGCCTCCCTTTCATATAATACTATCAAAATGCAAGAGGGTTTTAGAACTCGAGATAGTCGTTCATTTGTAGATTAAAAGCGTATTCCTTCCTATCATTGCATCCTTTTTTGTATTGTTATTCTAATGATTAATATTTTTATTACCACAGCATTGACATAAGCAATGAATATGACATGAGAAGAGAAAAGGGGCATAGATCAGTAGAGTATCGCATCCAAAGCAGAACGAAAGAAGCTTGTACAAAAGGGCAGGATGAAACGATTAAGTCACAGTTATAAAATATTCCTCATTGTCATAGATACACAAATCAAGAAAGATCTGTATAATTCTATTTACAGTTCGCTAGCAACGTATCAACCTGGCAGAGGAACTATTGAAAACGTGATTTTATTAGAGGAAATCGTAGAAAAATTAATATAATTTAAAAGACCAGTTACATGGCATTTATCGAGTTTACCAAAGCCTTTGACAGCATCAAATTAAACAAACTTTGGATCATCCATGAATCAATCGGTCTCAACAAGAGATACATCAAACTTCTTAATCTAACATATGCATCCCTAGGGTGTGTTGTTGATCCCGGGGGAAGAGATCGTCTCCGAATATAAATAGTTGACTCTTTCATGGTGCCAATTCTGAATAAGCACCCAGTGAGTGTTTCTGGGTGTTTGTCATTTCATAGCTATGCACGTAGGGAACACTCAAGACGATAGGCCTAAAAGACCATTTGTTAATGAAGGTCATAGGAGAATCTATTGAATATCAAGATAAAAAAGGTTAGCCACGTTTTAAAATTAGAGTACTCGTTACGGCAATTCAATTTGAACCATGGCTATAATTTTACTCAAAAGAATAACAAATTACTCGGTCTGGACAAATTCTAGATTCATTAATCTTTGACTCAGAAACCATTTGCCTTACATCAGTCACCTTATCAATAGGATCAAGCGTTGTAATCATCTTTTGATTTAGCAACGTTTTTATAACTATTTTGGACGCTGTTTAATAGTAGTGTCCAAAAACGCTGCTTTATCA
This sequence comes from Alatinidae sp. Z8VKAUB7J3, assembly GCA_010016025.2. Lineage (NCBI taxonomy): Eukaryota > Metazoa > Cnidaria > Cubozoa > Carybdeida > Alatinidae > Alatinidae sp. Z8VKAUB7J3. The sequence goes on along the minus strand of JAAAKM020000193.1, from coordinate 690 downwards.
TTCTTATTTGCTCATTTTAATTAGATCCTCTCAAATACCAAAAAGTAAATAAATTTTTTCGTCGGATCAAATCAAAGGAAGCCTGTCCTCTAAACCGAATTTGAGGTTTACTTATAAAGATCCGACGTGTTAAGTCCATTGATAACAGACATCATGAATTTTCAGATAATATTTAATAACGGAATCATTAGTGAAATGCCATTGACCGGTTTCGTTGCACCCTCATCAGAATAGCTCATGCAAAGAACGCGTTGTTCAAACAAAGAAAGGGATCGAAGAAAAAACTTGTCGACCGCTGACTGGACAATCGTTAAGCCTACTAATAATTTGGAGGCGCCAAAATTGTTAGAACAATTTCAGAGAAAACACAAACTCCTTTTGTAGTACCAGGAATCTTTTCCAGACGTAATGAAACATTTTTGGTCAACAGCTAAACTTCCATCTACGTAGAAGACAGCTGATCATAGAAAAGCACGTAAGAACAATCAGAGATTCATTCGCCAATAAAAGTTAAGGTGATACCGCTAAAGATCTTTCCTTCCATATTAAGGAACTGTCTTTACTATGTTTATAGGCTGATAGCTACATTAAAGGCTCTTTCGAAATATATTTCATAAAAGGCTTATAATCGGGGAATTATTCCTAATAGTTTTGTGCTATCTGTGTATTATTTCTAAACCAGATGTTAAC
>JAAAKM020000192.1:12488-30055 GCA_010016025.2 Alatinidae sp. Z8VKAUB7J3 | reverse complement strand
GAGAAATAAAAGTGTGTTAACATCGGAGGTCACCTAGCTTAGTTGGTAGAGCGCACGCCGCGAAAGCGTGGGTCACGAGTTTGATCCCCGGTGATGACATACTTTTCTATTTCTCTAGAATTCTATTCAAAACAAATATAGTTTGGTAATGTAATTTATCTTTCAGTCCCTTCAGATATTAAAATACGTTGTTCTATAGTGTACTGAAATACGAATTTCAAAGTTTTTGACTTACAGAGCCTCAAAGACGCTAGCTGCTCCTAAGCTTAAATATTTGCTGCCTTCATAAAGTATTCTGGCCGCCTACCACCAATGATGTGACACAAGCTCCAGTACGGAAATACACATAGTCTTGATACTGTCAAAATTTACACACATATTAAACTGGCAAAATTTATAATACTCTAATAAACAGGACAAAGTGTACTTATACTGACTAGTTTCTTTTGTGGAGCTGAAAAATGCGATATTCTCCAGCCAAAGAGCATGGCGCCCAGGCTTTCCAGCAATTATGAGGGATATCAATAGCGGATGGTTAGAAGTGACTCAAGAACGGCTCCATGGCCAATGTCGAATGCATAATTGAGAAAACAGTGATTACACATGATACTACTCATGATGAGGTTACAAACCTAAAGACTGAAACGCTCTAAACAAAACAACAATTAATAATATATAGAAATTATGTGGCCCAAAACATTAATAATTGGGTTTCAATTTTTAATTGAGCCGATGCCGTAAACTGCTCTGTTATTCTCAGATTCTCAGACTGCTCTGAGACACACTGTATTCCGTAGGCAAAAAGCCTACTCCTCTGCTTTGAGCTAAACCGCCTATTTGTTCCGAGACTGGTTCCCACCCTCGGCACTTAATTTATCTCAAAATGACTATTTATCTGTTTCCTGTCACATAACAGAATTATTACGAAAAATGTGTTACAGTGTATGCCTTAAGTTATTTTCACATTGGTACCTAGAAAGTTGCACTGTTCTCAGATAGGCTGTGAACTGATATCAGTATTGTGCCAGGGATGTTATGATTTCATTTATTGTAATAGCTTGAGTTGAAAAATACTAATCATTGAGGCCCTTGAAAGCATCATGATTTCTAACTCTGATAACACTCCTTTCATATGAAATTGTTTGAGAGATTCTCACTTCTTTAGCAACATGGAAGCCTATTCAAGTCAACTCTTGTGTCGTAATTTTATAAAAGAGACGAAAAATTAGCAATACCAGTTTCCTTGTTGACTTTTCTCTTAAATTGATTTTTAGCATTTGATTAATTTTAACATCAACAAATACTTGTTCTTTATTATAACAATCAAATAGGAGAGTAAGGGCCTCTTTCAAAGGGAAAAATTGCATAATTATTGTTGGGCAATTGCGATGAAAATGAAATGTAACCATTCCTTATTTTAATAACATTTCTTGTGCGACTGCGTATTATTTATATATCAGTAGCAATCCCTCAGAATACGGAAAGAAAAGATACGCAATTTTTGGAGATTTTCTTTCTTGGAAGGCAAATGTTTTAATAGGAGAAATAATTTAGTATCTTCCCACATGGTGGAAAGTAACTTCGTGGCTTAAAACAATGTTCGTTGTACCGCTAATTCACAATAGCACAACACGGAAGCTGATCAGAGAAATACAGTCGATGTCACGTAAACATGCACGTATAATTTTTACAAGAAGAAGGGTTATAAGAACGCAAAGCTTAAAAGCCGTAAATAGTAAAGAGCTATTGGCCTATGGCTGAGGTTGCATTAACGCTAAGAACATTTGACAGCATGTAGTCATATTAAAACGACAGTGAATGAGTGGAGATGATGCCACTCTGGAAATGTTAATCTTTTACTCTCTTTATATGGTCTTCCTTTTGCAATTTGTGATATATGTAACTGTATTTCAGAGCTTGAATCTTAAGAGCATTAAGGTTTACAGTTTAGAATATTTTAAGACGTTTTTCCAAATACCTAAGAACATCTAAAGCCATGACCCCCAATATATTTTATATATCTGAAAAGTATGTGGATTCACTGCCAGGCTCAAGTAAAAGTTTACCTCATGACAAATCAGTTTTGGTACTGTGTCCATGTTATATTTCTTGCGCCGGGATAATTAGATGCCAGACGTCTACGAAAACATTTGAAGGGCCATACCAATCTCTAATGCATCTTTAGTGCCAAACTTTATGTAAGCCAACTAAAGTGACAAGCTACTTCCTGTCACAGATTCCTATTTTCGATTGTACTGATACCTCTTTTTATCAATTTATTGACGGAGTACATCGGAGGCTATTATAAATAGACCTAAAAATGATACGGTATGCTGTGCCAGTACAATATTATGACCAACTATTGCTAGTCACATATTTGTAGCAATCGTGAGCATTGTCGTTCTCATCTTAAGACTTCATTTATTTATAAATTCAATGTAAGGACACCGTCATAGAAGTCAATGAATCATTGAAACTGATCATTTAAGTGCAGGCTGTTAAAAATACAAAAGAGCTTGGCGCTTTTAATGCTTTCTGAACATCCCGTTAAATATACAGCACGTAAAATGTAAATATTGATTATACAGTATAGTGTACTTATAACTATCTCGTTTAATGTGACACGTCGCTTTTAAGGAGCAGATATTCTGGTCCCTGGAAGAATTAAGTCCCTTATATTTTTTCAGTATTAGGAGCTCGGTTATGATGGGCTATTTTGTTTTCAGAAGTTAAATTTCAAACTTCCAGATCATTTTCTTCTTTTATTACAAGGGAATTAGCCTTTTAAGTATAAGAGCAAGATGATGCAAAGATCGACAAAGTTTCCACGCTAACTAACAAGGAAATCATCGAAGTTTTTGAATAAGATGAAGGGAGAGAGGAAGGGGACTAGCAAGGCGAGTGGGAACGCTACTGCCAATGTCTTTCCAAGAATAAGGAACCTAATGCAATGCTCAATTCATCGTGGCAACTCTTTGGCAAGGGCGGCGCCGCCAAATCAAAAGTTAGGTGGGTAAGAAGAACCAGAGGTTTCACTTGTTTCGTTCAATTTCATCTTCAGGGATAATTAAGATCTGAATGAGTCTCTATTTTCTTGTTTTTGTTCCATTCTTGTTTTAGTGTTCTCTTTGTTTTCTTCGCTGGAGAAAACTTAATTTAGCAAAAAAAGAGGAGGGAATGAAAGCCCCCAGCCTACCCAGTGGTGCTATCACTGTTTGAGTAATCTTATTTTTTGGAAAAGAAGACGTACAGCTGCTACGTAGGACGCTAGCTCAGCGAGAAAATGTCTACACTCCGAAAATAACTACTCAGGTAAAGCAGTTTGTTAGCATCTTATCTTAAACGTCTACGTTTTGTAAATGGAGCAAAAGCTTGATTATCTGTAAAATATGGTACAAACTAACACGTTTTTTATAAAAAACGTTCGTTTCTGCTAATTTTGGTTAAGGCGAGCATTCGATAAAATGAGCAAAGTGTCATGGTCCTCTGACACTGGTTATATATGGAATACAGCTACTAGAGATATTCGGCTATTTTGGAGAGACAAGAACATAAAATTTTACGGACGAATGGTATAGAGAAACCATTTTTTCGACTATTCCGTTGAAATAAACTTCTTGGAATAGCAGAATAGACATTACGTCTCTTTGTCTTGTTCTGGTATCTTCCTGGAAAGTCCGCTTTGTATGGATTTCCCCAACAGTTCCGTGTTACATAAAACAAGTGTATTCGAAAGTATGTAGCATCGTTGCTTAAGGACTCAGCTTTAAAGTTGATATTACGGATTTCATTATCACCTTATTAACTGTGTTTGTTCAAAACCTTGAAATATAAGCATATCGTCTCTGAACGATCGATGTGAAGAAAGTGAAGCCTTCGTCGAACCACATTGCTTAAAAAAACATAGGAATACAGCGGCATTAGCTTGATGCTACATCCATCTTAATCAATTTGAAGACCAAAAACATTCCTCTCGTGAAGAAAATATACCGTCAATATAACTTTTTGACTAATCAGAGTGACTTATTTAGTGGGAATTATCCTACGCACTGTAGATTTTATCAAAATTTAAACCCGTGGTTTCAACGTTGCCAAACAATGATTCAACGCTGACACTTGTCATGGATTTTATCTTAAAACTTTGCTAAAGAACTCCAATGAAGTTTATTTTGAACTTGTTCTTCCTTAACCAGCTCGATCACTCTTACCAAAATAAATAACAAGGTAATACCCGCTATTCTGCAAACTCTTGCCTTCTCCCATTCTGCTACATCTACACAAATGTGATGAATTCCTTGAACTTAACACTACAATTGAATAAACTTCTAAGTTCCCCATCTACGATTTCCAAGAAAATTGCAATGCTTTTGTGCTTCGCAGGGCCCGTAGCAGAATGATCAGAATACGTCAAATAAACGATTGAATCAATTATTATAATCAGAACCTCGCGGTCCTAAGAAATCTCGATAATCCAGTGTACTGTAATGAACGACTGGAAGTAAATTCTAATGTTATTGTAATGGATCAATAAGTACGTACATTTGCTGGCGTTAATGAAAGGATACAAAGGCAAGCCACGCAATCTTTCGTTTATGAAAGCAAAACTTTTGAAATGCACAGAAAGAGAAGGTGCGCAAAGAGTAAATAATCCTAAATACATGTGGAGTCACAAAATAATAGTAAGATTCAAAGGGTAAAGTTAGTGGAATTGGTGTGTAAGTGATGTGCGGGGGTGGGGAGGGGGGGGAGAAGGAGGAGCAATCATTAATTTGGTCTTGTTTGCAATGTAATATGGGTAGTAAGCGCCACTCTTCATTCAAAGGCACAAGGATACCACTCAGTTGGCTAGTTCTTTGTTAAAGTAGACTGTAGATATTCTAGAGGCTGTGATTTCTTCGGGAATGGAGGCCTAAAAAGGAAACAGAGGGAATGATGATAGCAGCAGAGGAGCAAACCACGAGAACAAGGTCAATGAGGCGCCGCTTTGACAAAGAGAACACTTCCCTCTGTATAGGCTTTGCAAATGGAGGGGATATAGTGGCCAGTCGCTGTAAATGTAAGGATTTTGCCCCAAACCAGTGACGAAAGTGGTGATACTACACCATTAGGCAAATCATTCACTTCCAACCGTTCAAAAAATGACGGTTTAGACCAGTGGTTCTAAAAGTGTTTGTCAATTAACCCTACTTATCATATAAATACTGTTTTAAACACCAAAACGGTATGCCTGAGAAACAAAACGTTAGCGGACTTAGGGGAAACTCTGTCACTGGTGTTTCTATAGCAGAAAAAAATTCTCTTGCTTGACAACCACTCTATTAAGCCGTTAAAGCGTCCTAATAAAGCCATTCAGGGAGTCTGGAGCTGAGAAAACTCTAACAGCTGGTATTACTGCAGGCCGAGAGCCGTCATACGCTGTTGATCCCGAAGTTAGAACAGCCTTGGTTACGCGGTAGTAACGACATGCTTAGCAGCGTAATTTCTTAAATAAGCTTAATATATTTCTACATGTTTAGGTTTATCACCTGTAAAAGGGTTCCTTAAATCAATTATACTTGCAAGTTGTTTTGATCTATTAAAAATCTTTAGTACATCTTTGTGATAACTGCAACAGTGAAAATTGGCATGAAGCGGCATGTAGAAAACACTGTATTAAGCATGCCGTTGCTACCACGTAGCCATGGCAGTTATGACCTAGCGAGCGCTTCCGCTTTAGTAGCGTATTGAAATGAGAATGCGAAACGTTATTGATCAATGCTAATTCAAATTGACAAGATTCTAAACCGCATTCGAGACCAGACTTTGTCCTGTTGAATATCGCCAACCGTAGTGTTAACTACGCCTACGCAAAGCGGCATCTTTGGCGGAACGTTTCAAACTGTCAAAACAACAACTTGCAGCAACAAGAGATCGTTACATTTGATAACGTACACTTTCGACATGATGTATTTATAGACGTCTTTCACAACTTCAAATACTTTCATTGCCGATACTTTATGTGGAATGAGGCCAAATACCAGTGATGTTTTTAAAGAAAATTAGAGTCAGTTTAAGATTCTAAATTGTCATTGTGCCAGTCGGATTAATGCAACCCCATTTATCGTATTTTAGAGCAAGTTTCATTCCTGCCATTATACTTCCATATATGTATATATAAGTATATATTCGAACTATAACTATAACTATATGTATATAATTTGACTCCAAAGCGGGCAGTGGCCAGTATTCTGCGCATGTTCCGAAACAGCAGACGTTTGTGTGCGTCCGAGACGTATATCTCGATCATGTTCCTTGATCCTCTCGTTCTCCGCCCTTCTAGTTTCTCCAGTGTACAGGTCTTCGCATTCACAGGGGATCTGGTATACCATCTCATCTTGCCTGGATGGATCTGCCGGGTCCTTTGGTCGCACTAGTTGTGATCTCAGCGTCGTCTCCGATTTAAACGCAGCACAAACTCCCTCGTTCTCTGAACAACGACGGATGCGTTCGGATACTCCATTGATATATGACAAGACTACTGTAGACATGAACTTGGGTTTAGATTCTGTTGGTGAAGACGTCTGTCTTGTCTTTGTTACCTTCTATACAAATCACGTGGCTTAGTTATTTAAACATGAAACAGAGAAAAAATGTTTCTTTTCCTCTGAAATCCCAGCAGGTGTTGATATGAGACACTGGGCACGGGCATATTGGCACTTGAAGACACCACGCTTCACAGATTGCTGATGATGAGAGTCATGCGCTAGGTACTGATCCGTGTGCGTTGGCTTCCTGCAGGTGCTTGTGGTTAGGCGGCCATGAGAATCGTGGAAGGTGGTTGTATCCAGAAAAGCAATTTTGTACTCCATTTCGGTTTCCACTGTAAATTTGATGGAAGGTGTTGAGTGTTAGGGAGTTGCAAGAACACACCAGTGCTGTTTCGATCAAGAATCACGAAAGTGTCGCCCACATAGCGTCCCATATGGTCGATAAGCATGGCGATGATCTAATGGCTCGTTCCTGGAAGGCTTCCATGTACAGGTTAGCTACGACAGCAGGTTCCATAGCTACACCTTCTTGTTGTTCATAGACGTTCCCTCTGTATTGGAAGTATGTTGAACGCAGTACAATGTATAACAGGTCAGCAACTTCAGCCGGCGCTAGTGTAGTTTTGTCAGCAAAACGTGGGTCATTCTCTAGTTTCTGCATTGCGACGTCCATAGCATCCCGGAGAGGTACGTTAGTGAATAAAGACTTGACATCAAAGGACACGATAATTTCACTGTCTTCAAACTTCCACGCTTTACCAACCATCTTACCTTTTAACAAGGTGTATCGAGAATCCTGTTATCCCAAAAGGCCTTCAGTTACGAACTCCAGTGCCTACAGAAGATGTACACAAAGCTGATGAGCTGGCATTTTTTTAAGTTTCTAAGGGAGTGAGTACGGTTGACACATAGAACTAAAGAGTCCGTTTGAATGGAATCAGCCCCAACAAATTAAATTTAGTCTGTAAAAGTTACAGTAGCGATTACTAAGCAGATTTTAGACCCTATGAAAGTAGCCTTATTTTCATGACGAGATGTGGTCTTTAAGTAAGGCATTACATTATGCCCAAAATTACAATTTCTCGCTGAATAATCTTTTTTTAAGCATAGTAAAGAGATCTTTAAATTTATTCCTGTGAAATAAATATTTGCGTTTGGAAGAAAGTATTAAGAAGGCTGTACATAGTTGTACGGATGGAACAGTCAGGTCCACGCTGCAAAGACGCAAGAGGTACTTTCTTTTATTTCTGTTTTTTGTTTAATGTACTATTTTGCTTATTCTATTGCGTTGCTTAGTATCATGTTATTGCAAAGAATTTATGTCTAGCTGTATTATGTGCAAGGACAGTTTATACAGCTATTTAGTCACGCAATATATTTAGTAGTTAGCTTTGATATATTTGTTATGTTAGGAGTATATTCATCTTTGTTAAATCTATATATTCATATTTGTAATTCGTAATTTTTACTTTGTAATTTGTCCTTACAGTTACTAAAACAGGCACTGTCATGGCGGTCCTGGCCTGTAAAATGTTAATGCGAATTGCTTTGTGACATGCTACTTGCAGTATTTTTGCAAAATGTCCTAAAAGCTGACTTATAGTTATTTACATAATAGCGAAATACTGTCTTCTTACTGCTGACATACTGTATTCCACAATCATCAAATTTTAGTGAATAGACCACTAACTTTGATTTACAGTGTAGAGGACCTTTGCAAATTTTGCAAGAAAGAGCATTGCCTTTATTGTTAAATGTAATCGTTTCCTTTATCATTGGACAGTTGGCACAGTTAGATCGTTGTTCCCATTTTTGGAGCATCCCTTATTACCCCCTAAATGAGGTAATTTAGCTCGTATTAGAGTGTTATTTGAACTTATACGATTTTGATACGTTACTAGGGGAATTTCTGGAAAGGTTTTTTTTATGCTTATCGTCACAAGTTGGTAATGCATCATTGTCTTCAATTATTTTCTACACTATGAAGCTAAGCATTCGGTGGTATGTTAAAACTAAAGCAAGTTTGTCGTCTTTACTTTCGCGACTAGTGGTACCTAAAAGTTAATTTCTATCTTAAGCACTAGCTTTGCAAAATTGTGGTTGAATAGTACAAATTCCGAGGTTTCGTTAGAGAAGCCACTTCTTGGGTTGTTGGCAACGATTGTCCAACGATACATTGTCTGAACATTTTTTACGAAGTCGTAACGCTTGTCCATATGGAGTAGCTTTTCAGTATGGAATGGATGGCACGAATCTGCAGGCACGTAGGCCCTACTGATGTGTGTCTATTGGTTTGACATAACAATTCGTGACAAGCTTCTCGCTTGCGAATACACTGTTATATCAAGAAAACTTACTGAGTTCTTGGAATATGAGGACATGAATTTAATAGTAGGGTGGGACTCACGCAAGGTTTTCAAATAGTAATAGTTCATTTTCGCCCCATCCCAGATAAAGAAAACATCGTCTATGTAACGGTACTGCACCTCTAAATATATACAAACGCTTGTGTTACCTTTTCCTCTAAACATGGCGTAAAGAAAATGGCTTACGATTAAGTCATATTTATACCCATAAGCTGTACCCTGTAGCCGCTTAAAAATACCTGTCATGTTCAAAAACATTATTTTTATGAAGGACCTCGGCTAATTGAATCAATGTCTGTGTAGAGACAGTTTGACTCTCTCTGGTGTCTAATAACGTAAGAAGAGGCTCGATATCCTCATATTGCGAAATATTGGGATGAAGCTTAAGTATGTGTAAACTACCTAAGATAGCCGCATTAGGTAAATTCTCAATGTTTCTAATTTTCTTAAGAAAATCGTTGGCATCCTGTATATAAGATTTCGCTTCTCGAGCAAGGGTATGTAAATAATAGTCTATAAATGCTGGTACATATTTGGTCAGAAAAGAAAAATTAGCAATGACAGGTCTACTTGAAACATAATGGAACCGTTTACAAATCTTAGGAAGAAAAAAATCTACCTTATCGGGGGTGTTCAACAATAAAATACTTACTAAATTACTAAAGTCACAGGAATATGTAGTAATAGATAACGTGTCCCTTTTTAGTTTACAAAAGTAAAGTTCCAATGCTGCATTCTTGTCTTTTGGATTAAACCTTTTGTTGGAGACCTTGCTTTCAAAATCAGGCGGTCGTGGGTTCAAATCCTCTTGGTTTCCTAAATTTGCAAGCTATTATAATAATACTCCACTATTTAAGAATTAAATCACTTGACCCTCGATACATGTTAGACCAATTGTTGCCCCAAGTTTTACAGTCCTGGTCAATGAAAGGAAATAACTACTCCGAGATATTGCGCCATTGTTTGACATTGTTTGTGCACGGGAATCGTTTCTTCAATGGATTATAGATTTTGGAACTCAGTTGTGGTTTGACCAAACGTTGAACTTCCTCATTCCAATCAATCTATACTGTGTCATATAATGGTTCTATCGTCCGTAGCCTTGGTAACAAAAATCTGAAGTGATTTGGAGCTAAACTGCGAAAGAAAATTCGAATGAGTAGTGAATGCTGTAACCCGACATCTTTTCTTGCTTATGATTAAAAGAGATTTAACTCAAAAAAGAACAAACAGGGTCTTTGTAAAGTCTTCCTCCATCGGCTTTGGAACGAATAAGTGTTAACTACATGTGTGTTTGACCCGTATTGCACGTGGTCGTACACGTATCCTTTTACTAAAATTTGCTTAGAATGACAAGAACTCAATATGATGCTATATAAAGCATGCAATGGTGTAAACAACAAACACGGCTGGGAACATTGAAGTAGTACTTCCTGTAGGAAAAATGTGGAATGCCTAATTGATTCAACCCCAAGCAATCTCAATAATACTAGATAGGTTGTACTTCTCACTCTATAAAATTTGAGACTGACTAACTCACCAAGGTCTCTAAGGGATGTTCTACTGCTATCAGGGGACTGTAACGATGGTAACACAATGAAATACTGGTCAGATCCTAGCAAAACAATATCCGCCTCTGAGAAGACGGCCGTCTAGATAAGCATGTAGTAAAACATGAGAACGGGGAGGCAGATTCGATCGTTGACTCAAGAACATCTCCTTATACTTGCTGATTCTTTTTGAAAGCTTGCACGTTACAACAATACTAAACAACCACGATTGCATAAATGGGAAAACATGAATGACACTGTTTACTTTAGAGTTATATTTGCGGTTTTCGTTCAGAATCTTTTGTTTCAAAAATGAAAATTCAAAAACACTCTGATGCGTCAAAATGTGCTTGCCTTAGGCTTGTTAGTACTAAATGTAGGAAGCCCTAATCCATAGGCCTATATCGCATATTTTTTTGGTGTCACGGAGTCGACGCACGAGGAGAATGGCTTGCGACAGTTGCGACGAAAAGAAAATTAAATGTAACACAACCGCAATCTTAAAAAGAGTGATTCGTGTTCCAAGACAAATGACGTCATATACGACATTGTGGCATCTGAACAGAATGACTGTTCTCATATCCCACGACTTTCGGACAGTTTACGTCAGATAAATTGATACTATCCCGAACTTCAGGTTTCGTTTATGTTTATGGGCGTCCCAAATATAATGAATAGAGCCTACTGTGACATTACTAAACAAAACGTGTTAATTTCTTTAAGTAGTGTTTTTCAAAATTGTATTTGCAACGTTCAGTTTTGACATCCTTTTATGAATACCGGAATCATCAATTTTTGTCTTCATGTGAAAAACAAACTTTTTATTAAAGTTTTGCACTTATATTTTCACACTGGCTATTTGTTGTATTGCTGTAGTGTTTTGTTATTGACATGCTAATTCTCGTCAGTATTTTCACTCTCTCTATCTTACACTATCTCACAAAGTCACATCCATTAATGATGCAGCCAGTATATTCCGAATTTCTTTCGAAGGAAGCAATTGTGGTTTTATTACCTTGCTTTTTTCTGCCACCAGATATTTAGTTTGTGCTCTCACTCTGTAATTCAGTTTTAGTTAGATACAACAGGCCCCTTTCTTCAATTGCCCTCAACCATGGTAGTCTAAATTCTCATTTAGACCCCTATGACCTTATCACGTTGCTTCAGTTTGTTTATTTACGTCTTCTTATAGTCGGAGTAGAGGAAATGCTGATGATGGTAGTGATAGATGAAGGGTTTCACGATAAAGTATAGATGTCTTACTTCATCACCTTCATTAGTTTTGAAGATATGGTACTTTGATGAAACATGTTGTAATCAGAAGATTCGTTAGTTTGTAGAGGCTAAATCTTTGCCTTTGAGGCTACCTATTGGATCAGCCACTGGTAATATAATGTAGAACTGTGTGACAAAGGCTCTTTTATAGAATTTGCAGAATTTATGTACATACTGCATGAGGTACGTAGCTGAAGTCCAATCTTTGGCTCTCCTGCTGAAATTTGGAGGGCATGCATCTTTTGTTCTCCCCTGAACAAATTATTTTTAACAACCCTTTTTTAAAGACACCCTATTACGTGGCTGGTTTGCACTGGTCTCGTAATTGAATACTGACTGTTAGCCATGTTAGGATTGGTAGTCGTTTGAAAAGATCATGTTAATAGGAAACAATCTAATGCATGGTAGAACTGACTGCATGAAGGAGGTGGTTGCTTAGATAATGGGTGACATAAAAGAGCTGTATCAGTGTTCAGGTTGTACTTTCTTTTTTCGGCGCACACTACAACTATTTTTAGAGCTCGAACGACATTTAGTTGCGACTGCACTGCACTGCACTTGCAAAAAGAAATTTACAGATTTTCTACTTAAGCTAGTCTTAGATGTCTTTGTGCTCGCCAATTATTTCCGAGAAAAGCAATCGGTAGTTTTCTTAGAAATAAATGTTCTCTTTACAATCGTTTCGAGGAAAGCAGCCTATACAGGGCCTTGTTCCGCATCGAAGTTCCATTTCGAATAGATAAGATAGGTTATGGTAAACTGAAATGGCAACTAAGCTATTTTAACAATTTGCATGGCAAAAAAATTAATACTGGTTGCGTATATGTACTGTCTCATATACGTACGGAAAATAGATATTGAGAGCACCTTTAAGGAAAACAAATTGTTGGTTTGCACTACAAGAGCATTTAGAAATGTATCGCTATGATTTGTTCCTTGTCGAAAGTGAGATTAAGAATGTGTTGCAATGACATCGGTTTACTAGGAGATAGTGGAACACTTTGTCTTTTGTCAGTAAGAAAAGCGTCATGACATCCATCCATAAATAGACAGGCAATTGTTGGGTACCAACAACAATGTTGACAACGTAGGTCTATGTAGAGGGTACGTAGTAAAGAGGTCAGCATTTTTAAACATTATATCATTAGAACCACCAACCTGCGTAGTGTTTCAATTAAATAAACTTGTTCTTGGGAACACGCAGGGTTCAAACTGTTCACTATATTTGGCATTGGTTTATGTTTTAGTGAGCAAAGACAGCGAAACAGTCCTAGCCATCTCCTAAATTTATTACTGCTCCGTCTCACTCTATCTTTTCCTACTCTATAAATAAAAAAAATCAGGTTTCTGTGCGTTTTTTGCTCTTGAACTGTATTTATTGAAGCAAGAAAATCAATGTGATATTCACATGCAGTTGATTACAGAAATATTGTCATTTTAAGAACTGAAATCAATTAATTATGTCAAAATAATGTTCAGCTTCCTTGATGTAACTATCATAAGGGGGTTCCTATGTGTTTTTCCATGGCATCAAAACCAATTTGTAATTGTGATCCTGTGATGCGAGACTGGACTGAGTCAAATCAGTAAACCTTGGATTTTGTGACAATCCTGCAACACATTTATTAACAGTCTATTTCATAACTGAAAGAGTGTATGCCGATCAAGTTTTCTCTTGAGGAGCTTTTTCTTCGCATTTACAAGTAAAAAAAATTAGCTAAGAGTTTTAGTTCATAAAGCTTGAAATAAGAGATAGATAGGCCTAGGATTGTGAAGTTGTAAATGTGATGATGCAAAGTTTCCTATGTTTAAAAATAGAAGATAATGTTGTTACATTTTACAGGTACAGGTGACAGTTTCTTCAAAATACTGTCCACGCATGCGCATAGTGATTGCTTTTGACAGAAAAAGAAAAATGCTTTCACGAACAACAACACGCCTTTGAGAATGTTGAAGCTGTCCTAACGCCTAAGAATGGCGTCAGAACCTAAAGCTGAATAAAGAAAAAAGAAACAAAGTTTTGAAGGAATAATAATAAATCGTCACTATAGATAAACTCCTCACTTGAATAGATCTGTGTGAGTTTGAAAGTGTAAACTTGCTGCCCAAAATATTTACGTACAAACTTACCTATAGGATCTTCCCAAATAATCATCCAGATAATGCTGAGAAAGTATCCGATGATCTTAATTAAGATCGCGAGGTAGCCAAATTAAAGAATTTTGTACATGTTTTAGAAAAGTAGCTGGCAGTGAAAAATGACATTGTGGTGGTATAAATGTCTTGCCATTAAGTGATTTTAATAAGAACTTTCCGTCTCCAACATACCACAAAAAATCTATCCAATACATTAAGTATCATCTTTGAAGCCGCTGCGTCTTGACAGCTATCCATAATCATACATAAGTAACCGGATTTTAGAGTGAACAGAAGATCTATCCGATACGGTCCATATTTTTGCGTCGTTTAGAAAAGCTACCCAATACGATAACACTAGGTGACAAAAGTTTTGTTGCATTTATACTTAGAAGTTAGAACTTAGAACTTAGAGTTAGAATCTGAAGTTAGTTTTTCTCTCTAACCTGCAGTTATTTTGCAATATAACATTTTCACTTTTTCAATTCAGCACTTTTGCATCAAAATATGAAAATCAATGTTATAGAAAAGACCATTATTAGAACGCAAAGTATATGTCGTGCATAGGATGAAACTTACCTTTTGCAATATAAAGGGAAAAATGTTGCAAAGATTAGTTAAATTTTAATGCACATTCAAATAGGTTCCTTAGCAGGCTTCCAAAGAGCAAGCGCGTTTCATGATCCAGCAGTAGTCTACCATCATATGTTTGTCCAATGACCCTTCATTGCCAAGGGGTCTTGATGGAAACGCTATCCCTTCTAGCCACCAATAAGTTTGTATAGGAATTGGGGTTCAGGGAAGAGAGCCTGACGCTCGCGTTGGGCCCAAGATCGCGGAAAACCATCAAAATTTTGATAAGTGAAAACTCACAGTAATCTGCCTTTCCAATATGAGAAAGTTTTGTATAAATGTAACGAAAGCTAAATATGCCGCCCTCTCATTTTCAGTCATCTTCTAACATATTTTACTGCGTACAAAGTGAGGAATATTGTTCCCATCGATCACATCGTCTTTTATCTTCTCGGAAGACAAAGTAGGGAAATCGGAAACTGTCATTGAAATACATTTACCATCAGTACTTAATGTTTTCATGTACTGTCATATTGAGCTGAGTTTAATGTGAAGAGGGAAGATGACCTTCTTTTGGTTGACTAGGGTATTCATAATCTTTGGCACGGTGAACTCCAAAATTCCGCAGATGGGTGGCTCCTGTTGGTCCCAATAATTTTCGCGAAATCGACATGCAGAAAAAAATCTTGGAAATCCTTTCCCTTGACCAATGAGAGGATTTATCGCTTTAACGTCCACCTAAATTATCTACACATACTCGTGATATTTGGGTATTCTCATAACCGTTATTATATAATGTATACCTCTCGTAAATGCACCATAAATAAGTGGACAGGCTCCATGAATATTGTTGATGTGCAAGAGAACACACCTACGGCTGCACGTAATGCACATCAATATTCTCCTTTCTACTGTATTAGATGAGGTAACATCTAATTTCATCAGGAGCAATGAAATATCTTAACAGTAAACGCTTTCAAAGATGAACTTTGTTTTGTGAAGTGGTAAAGTAGATTTGATCAACTAATCTGCAGGCAAATAACCCAGATACGTTCTCAGAGAGCCCTAAATATTTCAATAAATCATTTGATTTCGTTTGGCTTAGCAGTCGAGGAACTAATGGCTGGCTCGTATCAAGTATAAATCTCCAAATAAGGCAGATGAGAGGCAGTCTATTTGCCCTTCGTCTACAGATGAGGCAAAAGCTTTTAAACACAGGAACTGTTAGCTCCTCAGAGCTCAGGGTAGTGTTTTTCTGAAGGAAGATTGGCAAAGTGTTAGTTGGTGCGTTCTTGAGGTGACGTAATAACAATTCTTTATTCCTTTGACAACTCAAAGCGTCAATCTGCCACGCACAGTATTGTGAATAATATGAGATCTTCCCGTACTTTTCCTTGCCCGTACCATTTGTATTAACTAAGAAGACGTAACAGTGGTTAACGTGGTCTTGAATTCTCGACAAATCAAGGAAACCCCAAAACGTTATCTCTCTCCTTTTTCTTTAGTCCAGGTACACAAAAATTCTTCACAATTAAGACATACAGAATGGGGAGCCCATTTACTGTTTGGGTCACCAAAGTAATATCTCAAAACATACTTTTATGGGTACGTCGCACTAACAGTATCATATTGTGTCTCTGACGTATAGTAGCCACCAACGTAAAAAATCAATCAGTATGATTTTTTTACACACTTACGTCCCAGGCATGACCGAACTAACGCCCAATGCCTCAGCTAGTATCATATAGTAAATGGAATAAGGTGCAAATAATAACAGTATTGTAAGTTTTAAAATGCATTAAAAGCATAGCATTCAGGGCAAAAAGTATTTCAAAGAACATCTAGAACCAGTTGAAAAATCTGCAACAAATTTTTCATAAAAATTTATTCTCCGTTGTAATCATACAGTAGTGACCTATCTAATAGGGCTTATACTTTTGCGTTGTTTAGAAAGCTATCGGATATGATAGGAAAATGTTCTGAGAAAGAAGGCAATGTTGCACAGTACAATCCCAGCTACAGCAGGGATGTGCCGTCAGTGAATGCAACGAATGCATTGCATGCGCTTAAATTCTCATAAAATTTGCATATAGCTCTAAGCTAAGCCCAAAACTTTTTATTCTATTTCTTCTAAGTCATGCATATTCATTATCTTTAAGTAGAATGTGAAGCAATGGAAGAAAACAAAATGTGTTCTTATGACAAAAGTAGAGCACTGCAAATAACAGGTTATTAGTAGAAGGGAAGCGGTGCCAAGTTAGCTGGAGCCTCAACTATCTTTTATTCCCTTGATCCCAACATACCTTTTGCAAGCCCTGTCCCCGCGTGTTGGTGCAATTTTGCTGTCCCTGAGTTACAGTGGACTTTTCCACAACCTGGGCCTGCAGCTATCTTTTTCATCTGTCTCTTGTAGGCCTCTAATGAAGTCTTACGTTAAACTAAGGAAAACAACCAAGAGGTTACCACTGATGATCCAATATCCATCATATTTTTTTTATGTATACAAGGGCAATTTTAACGTAAACGTCAGGTCTTATCAGTTTAAACTGACCGTGTATTTCGGCCTTTAGATTAGCTAACCAATTGATACATAAAATTATGGCATCATTAAGATGCGGATATGTCTTTAAAGCTTTCACTGTGGAAACATATATTTTTGATATTGCCTTTCTGAACTTGAATGTTTCTGTGTGGTCCTCAGATAGCTTTAAACACTTTTGTGCATTGACGTTCCTTTGCTTACAACAATACCGAAAGAACCCTTTTTCTTCTTCCGGTTTCACACTCTTTTATTTCAATACGGGGATATAATTCCACTTGATGCTAAAAAGGTACCATAACAATTTGTGAAACAATAGTGTTCATATAAACCTATCTAAAAACGTCGGTTCCGCATTCCGAGTACTGAGAATACGAAGCCTGAAAGTTAATAAGCACTTTATTCCCAAAATTCTGTTAACATGAAAATGACGTCATGTTTATTTGAGCTACGTAATCATATTTTCCCAGTGTATTGGGTTAAGTATAGAAGAAGGTACTCAACTGAGATAGTAGAGGTAGTGTCCAGATCAGCTTCAGGTGTTTGCGTGGAGATTGCAGTACCATGTCCAGGAAATGGTGAGTTCAACTTACGAAGACTA
>JAAAKM020000192.1:0-12388 GCA_010016025.2 Alatinidae sp. Z8VKAUB7J3 | reverse complement strand
GATTGCTGATATTAGTTTACGGCTGGCAGGTCTATATTTTGCATATGGCTTCATCAAAACGAATTGCTTTTACTTTTTTGTGGATAATGTTGTTTAGTTTTTTGAAACTACGATACATCTATTTTTTAATGTCCTAATGGTTAATATTGTATGGGTTGTTTTCTTGGGCGGGGGGAGGGAGGGAAAGGACACTGAGGTTTAACCACCAAAATATTTGGTTTAAGCTCATTTCCCTTGTCATTATAAGTGGCCTTGACTATGTTACCAAGATGAACGGTGGTCGAGATGATTAGCGTAAAAGAATGTTTCATGTGGCTTGCTTTTTATATTTAAGTCAGAGATACTCGTATAAACCAATATATTTCTTACAGGAAATGATTTTCTACTTTTGAAAACGTCTCTCTCAAAAACAAATGAAAAAAAGTAATAGTTTGTCTTACAACCGCTGTACACCCCCTCTTCTCTAAAATACACAAACACCCCACAGTAATCTCTCTCTTGCTTTCACAAGAGCTCAGAAATTTATACACTATCAACCAGAAATTTTCTAGGTGTTTTTTTAAATAATTGTCTTTCAACAAATAACAATTGAATCACGGTGATGGTAATAGCAAAAGTTAAGAAGAACTTAAGAATGAGAAGTATCCAGTTAAGAACTCATATTTAGAAAAACATATAGCTGATAGTGATTTAAACATTAGAGTAGCTGGATGAAAATTGTGTGCGTGTGTTATTCTGGACTTTTGTTCTTTTCTTATCTTTTATACGATTTTACTTCTTGCCTTAGGTACCATATTTCGGAAGTAGAATATTAAAAGCATAAAGGTTGTACAAAATTTAGTATTGCGAACATATCAAAACTTTTGAAGACTTGTTTTGAAATATCAACTCGCACGTAAACATTCCGAGACACAGTTGACCCTAAACGAACCTCCAGCAAGAACTCCCTCAGATACGTACACACGTCAACCAACTCAAACTTAAAACCCATGAATATAATTATCTCCTGTTTCAAGATAACGAAATATCTTTCATGCCCACAAATACTTTTGTTAACATTAGCACACAGTCAAATTTTGGCGTTCTCTTGGACTCGACGTTAAACCTACAGTTATCAACATTACGTTTAAAGTAATTAAGTTCAAAGTGGTGTAGCTTACAATCAATACACTATGAAAATACTAAAATTGATGAAGGACCATTAATAGCACAAACATGTTACAAATTAATTATTCAAATCAAGAATATAAAATAGAGAAAGATCACTTAATTTTGCTAATCTCTGGCCTTGTGGTTGATACAAATGCTGCCTAATCGACACTTCTAATTGTTAGGCAAATCGCGTGCTCGTATATAAATGTAAGGATAAATTATGAAATGACTTTACTAAAAATTGTAGTATTACCGAAATAAATATAATAGGAGAAATGTCCCAACATGCTTTGCGATCCAACACTAAGACGATTTTAAGCCTTGATCATTTCGAATTTTCTTGATAAAATGCGTATCTTATTATCAAGTGAAAAATATGTTTCACAGTAGAGAGGCTGCAGCTGCAGCTGTTGTTATCCTCAATGCTATACTGCAAACTTACATTAATCTTCTAGGTGAGTTTTACTTATTTTATGGGAAAATCTTGTAATTATTTATAGGAGTACCGAAGTCGCAAACCGATGAGGAGTACTGAGGATCTGTATCTTTTCACAAGACCATTGCTGAGGTACCTGGGTACGTTTGGTAGTTAATGAACTTTTCATCGTGACGTAAACTATCTTACGTCCAAGAGAGTCAGTATGCGGTCAAGGACATTAAAATTTCTTCGGTCAGTACTGGAAATAGTGTGTGGGTGTCACTGTAAAGATTTGACCTTTTAAATTACCTTTCTCAAATCTAACTTTATGACATAAAGGATTCTTCCTGGGTTACTGATGCGTTAATCGCAACTAAATTGCAAAATTAACAGCTAGCAGTAAGCTTGTCACATTCAGTTATCAGTTATTGTTAAAGTACTATTTGGTAAAGAGAACTAAACAGGTAGTAAACAAGCCCTTTTCCCACCCAGGATTCTACAAATTTCATTCCATATCGCAATTAAATTGCAGAAGAGACGGCCTATCTATAGTTTTTTAACTTGTGAGGTCTACACAGCCTTTGATAACAGGAACTCTGCAATATTCAAATTGTGAATGAGTGGCAATTTATAGATACGTCTCTGACCTAATGTTTAAGCTGCACAACATTTTAAAATGTACATAGCTGAATGGGTAGCCTGCACGCGGAATAGTTTCAATGAAGTGGATATCAAGTCAAGAACTTAGTAGATTCTTCCAGGGAACATAGGTAGTTTCTGGACAACTAACCAGCTTAACTCTACCCAACACGGGCGTTTGATACTTACGCCAGCCTGGACGGGGGGAGGGGGGAGGTAGTGGGCCCGCGGCTTTTTTACATATATATTACTACTCTAAGGTGGTTATATGATTTGATATCAGGGTTTTAAATACTTCAATGCATTTTGCGTTGAATTTAAGACGTTTTTTCGTTATCTTAATTGTAAAAATATTTTTTTATTAGTTTTACAAGGTAAGGTAATCAAGTCAAAAAAATTCTTATGTAGTTCTTATCGGAATGGAATACACATTGTTATACTTTTTTGATGTACTAAGGACAGCAAGAGTTACCTCAGAAGCAATTATGAGCCATAGTATAATATCCAAATCCAAAAAACGTATACAAGTATTACTGAGAAAGAACGGAAACAATAGTGAAGATGAGAAGTGTCAACGATCCAAGCTGATCAACTACAAACAGAATATGTCTGTGTGTGAAAAAGTAGATTTATATTCGACTATCACATATGATTATGCCTATTTTGAATCCTATTTACTTCTATTTGTATATTTGGGACAGTTCTGTTTGATTTGTGGTAATAAATTAATTAAAAAGTTAGGAATCCAAATATGACGTCATCGAAAGCGATAATTATGTATAATTAGTAATAATTAACTCTTAATTAGCATTAATTTGTTTCAGATGTAATTAGAATCTAGTTTTACATCATTCTACAAAAATTGATTTCTTTCAGACTAAAATTTCAATCAAAACCCTTTTAATGCCTTCTAGATACCCTTTTAATATCAGTTTCTACATGATGAACAAGTAGAGTGAGAACTTGCTTTGAAGAACTTCTATATCCAATCTTAACTTTTCGTTGGTCCATAGGCTGCTTTTACAGTAGCTTTCTTGTGATCGTACATTGTATTAAGCGACAGTAATATGTGCAGGGAAACCCTATGTAATGCATATTGTTCTAAAAAACGCCGTGTGTAAAGCGTCATAGCCCGTTTTATAATCGATATAAACCAGGAAGAGGTCTTTTGGATCTTCGTAATCCTTCTCTATTACATACGTGAATTTATGGTTTGGTTTCTTGTACCGTTTCCAGATTATCCGTTCTTATTCCACAATTTTCCTTTGTTAGTTTTACTCTCATTCTGTCAGCGAAGATATTTTTAAACAAAATTTGTCTGCCGATAAGGGTAATTATTTTATTGTTATTGTATTGATACATATCTCCTTTCCTAGAAATTAGCGTAAGACAGAATTTATTTAACCTTACCTTATATGGGCTTTTTGGCTCTTCTCATACATAACTTTATATCGGCCAATGCTATTATAAAGATGTTTGGCACGTTTATATATAACTCTTTTCCAACAAAATGAAAAAAAATATATTTGGTGTGAATGACGTCATCTATGGCTATGAAATGTTGCGCAATATTCAAAGACTTCTAAAATTTTGTAAAAAGGCCTTAAAACATACTTTTAGAATTACATTTTGGATTTTTAAGGGCTTTTAGTATTTCTAGGCTATTTCTGCATGTATACGTTGTATTTAGGAAAGATATTTTAGATTTTGAGAAAATTATTTTACAAAATGTATGAGTTTTGAAACTACCGAAATGGTTTCTTACTTATGACCCACCGGTTTTCATTTATTTTGAGTATTATGACTGAAACGTATCCTCCAAAGATCAAAAATATAACTCTTAATTCACTGTTGGTACAAAATTAATCTAAAGATGTGATTTTCTTATAATTATTTTTCATATATTGTTATATAAGCTTCTCTAGCGACCTTCACCTTATTGCACAACATATTTTTTCATTGTTTGCAAAATTTCAACAAATCGTCGGTACAAATTCACGAAAGAATATCTAAGCTTAAAGATATAATAATCATGTTTTTCAAAGAAAAGTAACAAAAACGAAAGGGAAAAAACTCCAATATGGGTCAACAAAACGCCAATATCGCAAATTTAAAAAAAAAATCAAAAACATTTATTAATCATAAACATTCTCAGTAAAATTTTGGGAAAATCACAAACTTTCATGTCAATCCGGCCATGCTTTGAAAAATTATGAGCTGAAATGTGTAGGCTCGGGCCTACTAGCCCCCCATGTAAGATAGGGTTGATCTTTGGGCCAGCCTGTTATTTCATATTTCGGTGCAACGTTTATGATAATTCTCAGACTTTACCAACATGCAAAAGCTCTCCCTGCATCATCTTCATCTCAGCCTAGGATCTTAACGTTTTGAGGGTTTCTGATAACCAATCCAACATCTGCAAGCGGGGATGTGGGTTAGGGGGTATTGTTCTACTGCAAACTTACAGGTTTGGTGGTATATGTGGATCTTGCTAGTAGGGTTTTGAACAGTGTTCTTCCTATTTTGCGTATCCTATCATAACTGACCACCCAATAGTATAATTACTTCTTTGTCCAGCATTGCACTAGTCATTGCTCTTTAACTTTTTTGGCTTTTTGGTACCATTTTTCACACCTTCATAGCAATATTTTTCGTACACTTTGTAATAACAAGGCCTTTTACGTCTCTGTATTGCTAATTTATGTGCTTCTCTTTATCTTTCTTAGCAAAATATGTACTTTACAAATCTGACTGCCGTACTGTATAATTCATAAACGATAATGTTGATTGCCCTGACTTCAATTGTACATCTTCAACAATTTCTTTCAACGTTGCTCCCGAGATCTAATGCATCGTTTGAAAATTGCCTGTGTACAATTGGTTTCTTTGCAGTGTTGAACGGTATAGCTTTGCATACAGTCAAAGATTTATTCAGGTTCCTGTTCTTTCTGCACTACAGAGACGTCCAGGATCTGTTTGCAACCATGATTCTGAAATCACCATTGACTGATCGGTGAATGTTGAGTCTGAATGGTGGTGTTGGTTGATCAGTTTCGTATTAAATGTCAAATTTTAGAAGTTGATGATGAATATTACAATTTGCTTCAAATCTTGTTCTAGCATTTTTCATGCAACTCTTCCATTTCTAGTTGATCATGGTGTAGTTATTTTAGTTGCTGGACTTTTTCAGGAGGAAACTATGTGTAATGGTCCTTGACCATGATGTTAGTTCCTGGAGCTGAGCAATCCCATCATGCTTTGGCGCTGTGATATTGTTTCCTAGACAGAAATTTCTGCAAGCACTGTTTGGGAATTCGGAAGACCCCTTATTTGCATAAAGGTCTCCAATTCCAAATTTTGTAGTTCTATTTAGAATTGCGTCTAAGGTGTCTTAGTGAGAGTTACTGAACTCAAGCATGTCTCTGTGCTCAGCAAGGATAATTGGTACATAGCACTTGGCGATGCTTATGTGGTGAGGCTTTGGCCTGTAATCGATGACAATCACTAAAAAACCTACTACTTCATGACGTGAAGCGCTATTCTCTTTTCCTTAGAAATGTGAATTTGCTGTCTGCTGTTCTGCTACTTCCTTGGCCATTGCATCTGGTGTGCAAGATACCAAAAATTTAAAGGATCTATCTTTAATCTCATTGAAGATATCGTCTAATTTCTTCATGGTTACGATATTGCAATTTCCAGGTTTAAGTGTTTTCTCATTTTGGGACTGTTTAGAGCTTAATTCTCTCAGTCATAGACTGCTCATTGCCTGCGTAGTCACCTGCTGAACAAAAAACTTATTGACGATTCATGCGATGTTCTATCTCGTATAAATTGGTAGTGGTGGGCTTTCGTAAACGGTAGACTCTATCTGATCAGTACATTTTATTCTGCCGCTGAATACAGGTTCTGAGCTTCTATAGCACGGACTGTTTTTCAGACCGATCAGTATCAGTGACACTGATTTCTACCTTTTTAAATCCATCTACTGCCCTGCTATCGACAGATTCACCATTAGCCTGGCACACGGAGCTTCTATGGTGCCATCCAATCTCCAGGAAATTCCTGGGTACATGTTAATGTCTAACACGAGACACTTTGTACGCGTACATAGTTTCAGTTAATTAGAGCCATAATTGATGGATATTATTTAAAAGCTGTAAAAAGCTGTAAAACTACGTATTCAATTAACATTCCACGGGGATGAAAGAACCGTCCCTGATCTTTAAGATTAAGCTCCTTTGAGCTGTACTTAGCTAATCTTATGCTATAGGGCCTACAAACAAATACAAGATTCAATTAACTTACTCACATTGATTATTAAATGGCTCACTGTATGGAAGGACAATAGTTAAATAGTGGACGTATAATGGACACAAGTGTAACCTTCTTTGCCTAAATAATTATGCACACTTTTGAATTTAATATGCCTGTAACGACCCTTCAAGAATATAAACCTCTAGCTCGAGCCTTTACAATAATTCTGTTAACAAAGTACCGCATTTTTCTAGTATTTTTATATTATGCACCCCGTCTTTCTCATAACTCTCTAATTATTTATTTACTCGGTCATTGCCATAATTTTCTAAATTATTCAGTCGGTCTTCCGTCATTTTCTATTTTATGCACTCGGTCTTTCTCATCGTCTCGTAAACTATGCACTCGGTCTGTCTCATCGTGTTCCAAACTATGCATCGGTTCTTTACCAAATTTCCATTCCTATGAGACAATGAACCAATAGTGTTAGATGACGTTGATAATCGAACCACTAGAAATAACCTGAAAAGGTCTTCTGGGGCATGCTAAAATAGGAACTATGTTGGAAAAAATCATCCCTCAACATCGCACGTTCGAATATAATCACCCAGTAGGATCAACGTGCGGCAGGGAACATACACCTCGAATTCGCAGTGTGTCACACTACATAGTTGAGAAAGGTTTATATTATTGTGGGGGTTTCAACTGGCATACCATTTGTAAGGTGCCACGTGGGTCTGGAAGCTAGCTACCTAAGCTGTATAAACAACGCATACACTAACAGCCTCCAAACACTTTTCGTTTATCATCTTCATCTGGCTTACGAATCTTAATAAATCATTCCGAATGTGGAGCAGTTTTAAGAAAACAGTATGTTTAAGGTCCAGGTACTTTTTATTGGAAAGTTTGCTAGTTTTGAGATTACAGTAACACGAGTGACATTTTTAGTAGATCGAGTTACGTTTTAGGATTTCCGCTTTTGGTTGTCGTTTGTGGGCTTCTTGCTAGTTAATAATCTAGAGCCATGTCCTAAATTGGGTTTGGCTTCCAAAGTGCCATTCATCTCCTATAGTCAAAAGCAAATCCTAACAAAAAATGAATATTGCTTGTTTTTCATTCCAAATGTGAATGTCTATCAGTATCTTCCAGTACCATAATATATCAACAAATTTGTGCTTTGTTTATTATAAAGTAAGGTAACTCAGAGCTGCAATGAATGGGTCCTTTCTTATTCTATAAATTTAGCACTTCCAATACAAATCTGTCGTATCGTACTTGAAGTAAAATGATTCTGCACGCAGCAAGGATCATATTGGCGCTGTATATGTTTTTACGAGGAGGTGGCGAACGTTTATCAAGCAAAACGAAAAACAATAACATTAAGTAAATAATGCGATATATATATGCATATATGTATGATGTAATAACTAGCACTAGAAGTACAGAGCTCGATACATAGGAATGTAGAGCATCTAGATTGCAGAGAAAAAATACTAGGATGTTTGAGCTACTTCAAGTTTCACGCATTTTGCGATCTTCAGGCTCGACTGAAACTCCTAGTGCGTACGTACCAATGTAGCCTTTATGATATGCAGAAGAGATGTTATAGATGTTCACCTTTTGACACCCAAATGAATCTTCTGTCAGGGCAATTAAATGTCTTTCTTCCTCTGCAAGCTCCTTTTCCGAGGCCTAGTTGACCTGAAATTCGTCAGAATTTTGTTGCACAAATTGATACCAGCATTAAGAGAAAGAGACGTTCCTCTGGGAACAGGCTGCTCAGTATAGCTCGTGCTTGCTACGGATCGGTTAATTAAAAGTTAAAGTAAATTCTCATGTTACTGAGCACTATAGGACACTCCAGTTTTGAGAACCAAGGCAGATATTGTATCCCAGAGAAAAAGGATTGATGAGCAGGCACTGTTAACTGTGTCACAGCATCACATGAAATGTTGCTGCAGAAGGTTGCTGTGTGCGTATGCAACATGCCACGCAGCAGGCTTCTCTTACTGCATACGACATGTTGCCTCGTCATGTAGTATTATTATGCCTCTCACTTGATCATGGATTTTTTGACTTGATTACACGAGTTTCTTTCGATCAAAACATGTCAGAGATCTTTATGAGCTATGGCTATGATGTCAGAACTACCAAGCCTACAAAATTAGCAAAGGAGAGAGGAAAATGTATGTCCGATCTTTGAATAGATAGACCACACGGAACCAGTAAAGATTTACGTCTTTTGTAAAGGACATACCACTGTGTGTTCCTAAAACACATTTTTAGTATTTTGAGAAGACTCCTCGAGTTTTTGACTTCGTAACCAGGTAAAATCAATCCAATAATCGAACGTGGAAATAATCTTTTATGAGCAGTTTCATTTATGCAACTTGCGGCAGTTACTTAACGGATTTTAGTATTTGGACACTCACAGCAAATGATAAATTCCTGGAGTGATTTGTTGAATCAACACGTTATTGGCATGTCTTATTTAACCGTGTTAAAAAGAACTTGAATTCTTAGCTCAGAGCAAACAGTCGAAGACACGGTGATCTGTTTCATCTGATGCGTCAAAGCAATTTTCATAGGCAGCATGAATTTGAAAATGCTCTCGAGGAAATTTCAGTTGGTGTTACACGAAAAAGCCGGGTTCATGAATAAAGTAGGGGCAGTCACTATTACCCGGCCACTACTGAAGTTGGCTTAATTTTTTAACTATGAAATGGCATTGACAAGAGGTTCAGCTGCAAGGTCCAACAATCAAATTAACACCAACTATTGGATTGTTGAAGAACATAGATAAATTGATAGATTTATACCCAGAGAAGTTTGACAATTACAAAAAGAAGCCAAATCAAAGGAGTCACAGCTGTATACACAGGTCTCGAAATCGACAAGAGCTTAACATAATAGAAATATTTGTGATCAAGATGCTACAAATTTTGTAGTAGGGAGAACTTAAAGTCGACACATTTCATGGCATGATAGTAATAATTATTGATAAACCGAAAATTCACTGTAAACTTATTGAGGTAGATTATACCGTGAAAAAAGCAAAGCTACAAGACTTGCCACTGTCTCTTTAAATAACCTTTGTTAAGATTCTGTGAAGAGTTTCTTCAATCTATTTGCTTCGTACAATTATGGAGCGACAATGTATATGAACAGATAAACCTGAACCTAGATGTGATGAATACTGACGTGAAAGATGAAAAGCATTGTGGCAAATCTCCCATGTCAATGCGCGATCTACCGCAGGTGGGGAACGCGAACAGTGATAAGTGGCAGACAATAAATAAAGTAGCGTCAATGCTAAAAATGCTGAGAATCTTTCCTATTCCTGATGTCTTCTTTGCTTTTTCAAGGTATAAATAGACTGCGCATCAACCTGTTATTTTCCTTCTTCTGTTACTACTTCTACAAGATCCCGTCAATTTGAGTAGAATCGCGGCGGCAATAAATCATCTTTTCCAGCACAAACACTCTCTCATAAACGCCAAAATGATAAATCCGTAAACTTAAATAATTCGCAGTTCTAACACCACATTATGTAACTTCCTTAAAATAGTCCTGTCGATAACTAAGTTTGCACAAATGATTTTCACTTGATTTGTTAAGAGTGAATACATACAAAGAAACTGAAAAATTTGGTGTTCTCGGCGGTGTAAATAAATACTTTTAATCTGAATTTTCAGGCCAATTCAAAAGTCTCCCTTAGGATAAAAATGGTCTTAATCCTAGCATTGATGGAAAAAATTATCCCGATACAACATCCTCAAAGGAAATTCAGGAAATCAAGAAGTAAAAAGCGGATGCGTGATTTTCTAATTGGCTTAAAAGTTAAATTTGTTTCTTTGCGATTTAAATATGGAAGCAGTTGTATAAGTAGAATTTTTCAGATTTCAAGTCTGCAGGACTTTTGCATTATCGGAGAAGTAAATTAGTTAATTCACAAATTAAATGGTCGATTTACCAGGAGGCTTTCGTATTACAAGGCAATGTCCCAGTTTGACCTTCTCGTCTTACCCTTTAATTGTGACAACAAAATAGCCAATAAAATATTTAGATAAAGTTTATTGATTTGCCAGTTGACACTTTTTATAGCAGATTTTGAAGCTAACTCATTAATCACATTTTACGGTGAACTTAAATCAGAAAAAAGTTTTAAATCTTAAATTAATGTGCGATATAGATTTTCATAATTTATGCATTAGCAGACATTCTAAAAATCAGCAAGTGAAAAAGCAGATAACTTTACACAGACTGAAATATTGTCCATTCCTTAAGTTTTTAAAAATGGCAAAAAATTTACATCTATAATTGTCATTGTACTTGTTGAGAGAAATGTCCAATTTTAGGAAATAAATGTAAAACAGGGGTATCAATGGCATATACAGGAAAAACCAGAAAGATGGAAAAGAATGGACACTGTAAGGTCCTTCAGGATACTTCATTGAGGGCGCAGAAAAGCGCGGCATATATTTTACTGAACCAGAGGTGTCCCGCGCCTTTAAAAGCTTGCATATGCCCTTAGCTAGACCGTCATTATATCTTAGGATGCTCAAGGCAGCAACTATCAAACTGTGCAACTTTATTTGGTCCACGTAATGTCTTAGACATCAGGTTATGTTACGGACATGGTGCTGGTAAATTTTTATTGATTGGGATATCAATATTTATTCATGCTAAGATTTTAATGCATGTTATTTTCTATTTTCCATTTAATTCCAAAACAATGACACACAAGTTCTTTCGTAAACATGTTTGCAAACACCTCTGTCGACATGTTTGCAAACAAGTCTGTAGACATGTTTGTAAACACTTTTGTAAACACTAAACAGACATATTAATGTTTATGACTTAGTGTTGCGTTAATGCAGTTTGATTTCTGTATGTTGTCGCAAGAACTTAACATGAACCAACAAAAAAGCTGATGGAAGGAAAAGAAATTATCATATGCTGGTTACTGTGTGCTTATATTAAGAGCTTACGCATATACAAATTTATAGGAAAAGGTTAAACCTACCAAAAATGCAGCCTCAGCCATAAGAGGGACAAGGATATGCATATAGTCGGATCTAACTCGGAATTGCGTGAGAGTGACATTTACTCTAGGCCAGGCGATATTGGGAGGCAAGCACCAACATTTCGATTTCGCTTCCCGTCTTCCCTGCTGTAGCTACGTGCTGACTTATAGGCTAATGCCTGCTGTGAGGGCACTAGCCGTCATTAAACTCAATAAAAAGTCTTTTCAGACTGTCCAAGCTCCTAATCAAGCCCCATCGAGACATTTAGTAGAGAACCTATTAATTAAGAGCTAATCACGTCACTTAGACATTGAAGATATGCCTATCGAAATCACTCGGGTAAGAATTTTTGATTGCAATAAATCTCTTATCTCATATCTTGGAGTAGTATTCTCAGTATTAAGTTGGGAATGGCAAAAATTTCTGCTTTAAAGGAACCTTGTCCCATACAAAAACTTAATAATTTTACACGACAACACATTGCAACACAATACCTTCAAAATAATGAAAATTTCGGATCTCGACTCATTTTGCTCATTATGTGCACTACTTGCGTCTGCTTTCACAGATAAACTCATTGATGATATATGCATAGACTAATTTTAAGAGTTCAGACATGGAGCTTATTATCTTCATCACCACCATTATTATCAAATTTATCTTTGGCAGTCAGCGCTACCTTCATTGCCAACACCGTCATCTTCATTGCCAACAACATTATTATCATCATCATCATCATCATCATTGCCATCATTGTCATCATCATCATTATCATCATCATTGTCATTGTCATCGTCGTCATCATCATCATCATCGTCATTATCATCATCATCATCATCATCAGGTTTTAAATCCACTTCTAATTGCATTTCTATAATCGATCAGCGTGATGAAATAG
>JAAAKM020000191.1:0-30068 GCA_010016025.2 Alatinidae sp. Z8VKAUB7J3 | reverse complement strand
GCGCCCGCGGACGAAGACCGCGTCGCCGGGCTCGAAGCCGGCGACGGCGGGGAGTCCGATCCGGCGGCCGTCCTCGGTCCGCAAGAGACGGCGGTCGGGGCGTGCGGTCGCCTCCAGCACGCCCGTCCCGGCGAAGGCCGCGTCGATCCGGTTGGAGCGGATGCGCGAGAAGATGAACCCGTCGCACACCCCGACGTCGAGCGCGTCGCCCTCGGCGACGACCCGGTCGCCGGCCGCGAAGCCGCCGTAGTCGTCGAGCAGGAAGACCTCGCCCGCATCGGTCTCCAGCAGGAAGCAGAACAGGGTCTCCGGGGGGCGGACCAGCACCCCCGGCCCGCCGAAACCTTGGCCGAGGGTCGGCGGGGCGAGGGTGGCGACGCCGACGATCAGGGCTCCGATACCGCGCGCTGGCTGCATGGCTCCTCCTCCTGGGACCGGGGTCGGGGGGAGCCGCGGGCGCCTTCGTGCCACGGCCCCTCTCTCTACCCTAGATCGACCGGGCGAGGGTGCCCAGGCGGCGCCGCCCGTCGGCGCGGGGCCCGTGCCGCAGTCGAGTTGGGAGCGCTCGGGCGGACCGTCCGGCCCGCCCGAGCGCTCTTCGTTCCGCTTCGACCTCATCGAGGGGCGACGAGGCCGTCGCTCCGGGCGCGCTCGACCGTGACGACGAGCTCGGTCGGCGGTCCGACGACGAAGGGCCCGATCTCGAGCTCGCCGTCGCCGAGACGTACCTGGGCGGGCGGCAGGGCAGCGCCGTCTCGGAGAACCGTCACTGCACCGAGCGCCTCGAACGGGCCGGTCAGGACGATCGTCGGACGCAGGAGCTCTCCGTCGGCGACCAGCGCCGGGTCGAACGTCGGCTCCACCAGTCGCTCCACGGCCAGTGTCAGCGGGCGGTCGAGCGCCAGGGAGAGCCCCGTCTGCTCCAGGTCGACGGTGGCCCGCTCGACCCGCACGAGCTCGAGGTCCAGCCGGTTGGCCTCCACGTCTCGGCGGCTGCGAGCCGCGCCCGGGACGTCGGACCAGGGCGTCGTGATCAGCACGTTCAGCCAGTACGCGGCGCGGTGGGTGTCGGTGTAGGTCTTGAACACCACCGTCTCGGGCGAGTCGACCCTGAGGTGTGTGTCGAAGAACTCGAACATCCCGAGCAACCGTCCCGGATCGTCCGGGTCCTCGACGCCGAACAGATCCGGACCAGCCTCGGCTCCCTCGAACCAGAGCGGATCGGTGACGTGCCCCACCGGGGTGAACAGGTAGGCCCACGGATATCCCTCGGGGAACGCCGCGCTCAGCTCGGACAGGGTCGGGGTCGGCTCGGCACAGAACTCGAGCGGCAACGACGCCGGATCGCCGTCGAAGCAGTCGTTGCCCCAGGCCTCGACCGTCGCCGGCGTGGCGTGGCAGTCGGACCACGAGGTGTCGGTCGTCACGTGCCAGCCGTGCAGGAAAGGAGCGGAGGTCGGAGTGTTGCTCGCGACCGTGTCGAGGGTCCCGTGCCCGTGGAACACCGGCAGGTTGTAGGCGTTCTCCAGCAGGAAGCGGCCGCTGGTGATGGTGTAGAGCGTGTCGACGAGCGGGCTGTCGCCGGGCTTCCCGCCGACCATCCCCTCCTTGCAGATGCAGGGCTCGGGCCGGCGCGCGAAGATCTCGTACATGTCGACGGCCGGGCCCATCGGACCGATGGCGGCGAAACGATCGGGGTTCCGGAGGCCGATGGTGTAGGCGCCGCGGCCCCCCATCGAAAATCCGATCAGGTAGGTCCGGTCGTCGTCGATCGGGAAGGTCGCCCGTGCCCAGTCGATCGCGTCGAGGACGTCCTGCTCGCCGGGCCCGACGTCGGGGTCGGGGTTGTCGACGTAGGCGGCCGAGGTCGACCAGGTGCAGCCCTGCTCCGCCAGACCCCAGCGCCGCCCGTCCGGGGCGAGGCCGATCCAGCCGCGGGCGTCGAGCTGCGCGGCGAGGTCGTCCGAGATCCGGCCGGTGCCGCCGCCGCCGTGGAGGTGGACCACCAGGCCCACCGGCGGCCCCGCGAGATCGAGCCCCTCCGGGACGTGCAGGGCTCCCTGCAGAAGCTCTCCGTCGACCGACGAGCTGTAGGAGAACGACTCCCCGAAGGCCTCTCCGACCACGACGATCGACACCGTGTCGGTGGCCGTCGCCCCGTCGGCTCCCTCGGCCCGGACGGTCAGCAGGTGCGCTCCCTCGGACAGGGCACCGGGCTCCAGCACCCGGGTCCACGCCCCGAGCCCGTTCGTCGGCTCGAACGATCCGTCGTCGACCGCGAGGCTCACGTCGACCGCCCCCGTGCTCACTCCCGAAACGACCAGCGTGTCGGACACCTCGGCGTCGTCGAAGGGGCGTTCGATCAGCACGCCCAACGCCCGTCCGTTGTCCACCTGGACGTCGACCGTGGAGAGCGTTTCCGGACAGCCCGGACAGGTGCGGGCGCGCGCCGTCAGGGTGTGAGGCCCGTTCGTGACCGAGGCCGTGTCCCAGTCGAACGTCCACGGGTCGAGTCCCTCGGCGAGTCGAAACGGTCCGCCGTCGATCGAGATCGAGACCCGGCCGGACGCGAGGTCGGTCGTCCCTCCGACGGCCACCGTGCCGAACAGCACCTCGCTGCCGTCGGGGAATCCCACCGAAACGGTCTGTGCCGAGGCGACCGAGGCGATCGCCCAGGTCGTCCATCCGATCCAGTCTGCTGCCCGCCGTCGCATGTGCCCTCCGAGCCGGGACGCGGTGGCGTCCCGCAGTCGTCTCCGGGTTCACTCCCGTCTCCACCGGAAAGGACGCCGCGTCGGCGGGTTCCGGTTACGGTGGCGTTGCCGTCGACCGCCGCGCGGGATAGGCTGCTCCGCAGGTGGCCGACGGTTCTCGTAACCGTCGTCGTCCCCCGGGCGTCTGACCGGGGGAGGCGGGGTGCCGAGCGCATCCGCCCGGAGAGCCATGGAAGCGCTGACACGGCCGACACCTCTCGACGCCGCCCTCGCCGACGACCAGAGCGAGGAGGAGCGCCTGGTCGCCGCCTGCCGCCGCGGCGACGAGACGGCCTTCCGCCGCCTGGTCGAGCAGCACCAGACCCGCGTCTTCCGGCTGGCCGCCCGTTTCTTCGATCGCTCCGAGGACCGGGAGGACGTAGCCCAGGAGGTGTTCCTGCGGGCGTGGAGGAAGCTGCCGACCTATCGGGCCGACGCGCCGTTCGAGCACTGGCTCACCCGGCTGTGCCTCAATCACTGCTACTCGCGGCTGCGCTCGCGGCGATGGCTGCCGAGCCGCCGGCGAGAGCTGGGGGAGATGGTCGCCCCGGCGAGCGACCGCGACGCGCCGTTGGCGGTCGCCAGCTTGCTCCGCCGGCTTCGCCCCGAGGACCGATTCGTCCTCGTGCTGTTGGACGGCGAGGGCTGGAGCGTCGAGGAGATCGCGACTCGCCTGGGCTGGTCGCGCTCGAAGGTCAAGGTCCGCGCCCACCGGGCTCGCAAGCGGCTGCGCGACGTGCTCGCCGAGGGGCTCTGAGCGATGCGTTGCGATCGGGTCCGGCTTCGACTGACCGCCGTCGGCGCGACCGGTCCCGGGGCGACGGAAAGGGAGCACCTGGCCGGCTGCGCCGCCTGCCGGAGCTTTCTGGAGCGGCTCGAGCTCGCCCGCCGGGAGCTCGCCGATCCGCCGGCAGCCGTCGCCGTACCGTCCGGGTTCGCCGGCGAGGTCGCGCGCCGGGCTCTGCTGCCGGCCGAGACGATCGTCTGGGCAGCCGCGCGGGTCCTGCCGGCGACCGCGGTGCTGGCGGCTCTGCTGCTCGCCTGGGTCGAGGACGGTCCGAGCCCGCGAGAGGTCCACGAGCGGGCGGCGGAGCGGGAGCTCCAGTGGTGGTTGGAGCTCGATTCGTGACGCGCGTCGTCGCCATCGTCTTCGTCGTCTCGGTGTTCTGTACGGGGGTGCTGGTCGGGGGGCTGGCGATGCACCTCTACTACGCCCGCGAGGTCGAGCTACCGTCTCTCGTCCCGGCTCCCGCGACGGCCCCCGGTCGGCCGCTGCCGATCGAGCGCTTCTACCGCGTCGTCGAGCCCGAGTTGGGGCTGACCGACGAGCAGCGGAGCGCGATCGAGGCGGTGCTCGCGCGAGCCCGCACGGAGGCGGCCGCCGAGCGCCGACGGGCCCAGCCCGACATCCTCGGCGTCACGCTCCGGGTCGGAGACGCGATCGAGCAGCTCCTGACGCCCGAGCAGCGTCGGTTGTTCCAGCAGCGTCGGGAGGAGGTACGACGGCAGATGCGGAGGCCTCCGGCGCGGGAGCGGCCGTCGTCGTGAGAGGGCTCCGGCGGCCGAGCGGCCGGCCGCCGGAGGAGGCGGGGGACGGAGCCGTGGCTCCGTCCCGCTCACCCGAGCGCCGTCCGGCTCACGGACCGGCGGCGGCGATCGCGACCTGCGGCTCGCAGGCGTCACCCAGCCCGTCCGCGTCGACGTCGGACTGATCCGGGTTGCTGACCAGCACGCAGTTGTCGCAGACGTCGCCGAGGCCGTCGCGATCGAAGTCGACCTGACTCGGGTTGCGCACGCCCGGACAGTTGTCGAGCCCGTCGGTCAGGGTGTCCTCGTCGCGGTCGATGCCGATGCGAGCTCCCGAGCCCGGCGGAACGCAGGTGAACGTGACCGGCCCCTCCTGCTTCGCCAGTTGCGCCAGCTGCGTCAGGTCGACCGTGTTGCCGTCGTCGCCGAGGAACGTGGTGCCGGCTCCGCCGTACAGCCAGCCGCGCGGCTCGCCGCCGACCGTGCCCTTGGCGATCAGGTCGCACTCGGTGACCTCGCCGCCGAGGACCTTCGAGACGAACGGCGCCTGGGCCCGCTCCAGCAGCAGCTGGATACGCGGGTCGACCACCTTCGCGCGAGCCGCGTCGAGGGTGACCTGCTGGCCGACGATCGGCGCCAGATCGCTCGGGAACGCGAGCATGAACGCCTCCATGCCGCGCCGCTGCTCGTCGCCGCCGTCGAAGCCGACGCCCGGGATCGGATTGAACACCATGCCCTGGAAGAAGCGGAAGATGGTGTCGATCGTGCCGTCGTGCAGGTAGCCGGTACCGCGTACCTGGTCGCCGGTGTGCTCGTTGTTGCCCGGGTTGACGAAGGCGATCTCGGGCTGACCGAACATACCGACCTTCTGGTAGCCGTTGCGCAGGTGCGGGATCTTCACGATCTGCGGCAACGCCTCGAAGCTCGCCTCGCCATCGGCTCCGAAGAAGCCCTGCGCGGGGTCGACGGTGTGACAGCCGTTGCAGGTGAAACCGAGGCCGGGTAGGCCGGGCAGGCCGTCGGAGCGGCGGCTACCGAAGTAGAAGTCGAAGCCGACCTGCTCGGTCGCGGTGAGCGAGTTGTCGAGCGCGCGGATCGGGTTCGGAGGCTGGATGATCGCCAGCGCGAAGTCCGCGAACGCCTGCATCTCCTGGGCGGTGAGCTGGCTGTCGCGCCCGACCAGTCCCTCGAAGGCCACGTTGAAGTTGACGAAGGCGTTGTTCGAGTCGAAGGGGTCGCCTCCCGGGTTGGGCGTCGCCCGATCGCCGCGCCAGTGCAGAGCGCCGTGGTTCACCATGCCGCGCAACGTCTGCGTGGTCATCGGTCCCTTCATCGGGTGGAAGTCGTCGGTATTACCGGTCCCGTTGATGTCGTCGAGCGCGTTGATCTCGAGCTTGATCGGGATCGGGTTCTGGGTGACCTCGTCGTCCGGGTTGCCGAGATCCCAGGCCAGCCCGTCCATGTCGCCGAAGATGTGACAGCTCGCACACGACGCCTCGCCGTTGGCGGAGGTGAAGTCGGCGTCGTAGAGGAAACGACGGCCGTCCGCCACCTCGGCCGGCTCGGGATTGTGCAGCACGACGCGGTCGGTCTCGGCGCGGGTCGCGAGATCGAGCTGCACCACGGCGTTGTCGAACCGGGTCGCGACGTAGAGTCGGCCCCGTGCCTCGTCGAGCACCAGCCCGCCCGGGCCGCCGCCGGCGACGTCGATGTAATCGGCGCTGGTCTGGGTCGGGTCGAAGGTGTCGGCCTCGAGCGCGGCGGTGTCGAACACGCCGATCCGGTTGGAGCCGAAGGCCGCGACGTAGAGCTTCTGGCCGTCGGCGCTCACCACCATCTCGAGCGGCGTCGCCAGGCTGTGGTCCTTGGCGGTCGGATCGAACTCCGGATCGGTCGCCAGCTTGTCGTAGTCGATGTGCTTGTTCAGGTGGCGAGCGTTCACCTGCTCGCCGTCGAGGACCGTGATCCGGGACTCCGACAGGCGCCCCTGCACGGTGCTGCCGCCGAAGACGCCGGGGCCCTCGAAGCGGACCTCGTTGCGCGACTCGGTGTTGGAGACGTAGACCTTGCCGCTCTGCGGGTTGACCGCCATGTTGAACAAGATCGTCCCGACACCGGCGTACGCGTCGGTCTCCGTGAGGGTCGCCGTATCGATGGCGAACACGTCGAGGTCCGGCAGGTCGAAGCGCACGACGCTGCCCCAGTCGCGGCCGAGCTCGTCGCGCCACTCGCCGGAGGCGGCGTCGAACTTGACGATCAGGCCGACCTCGGGGGCGTTCTCACCCGCGTGGTTGGTGGACGGGCCGGGGTTGCCGCCCGGCATCGTGAGGCCGGAGATCTGGCAGGTCGTGATCGGATCGAAGCCGTCGCAGACGACGCCCTCGGGGATCGGCACGGTCTGGTTGCCGGACATGAAGGCGGCGGCGTAGACGGTGCTGCCGTCGGGCGACGCCGCGAGAGCGCGCGGCGTGTCGCTGAACAGCTCGACGATGCCGACCGGCGTCCCGCCGAACGTGTCGCCGAGGCTCTCGGCGTCGAACACCCAGACGTCGGCCCGTCCGATCCCCTCGGTGGTGAGCTGCGGGTCGCCCGCTCCCGGCACCGCTGCGATCGACGGGTCGGTCCGGTGCTGTCCGCGGTGGGCGGTGGTCACGAAGGCGCGGTTGCCGCTCGCGCCGGAGAAGACGATGTCGCGCGGCTCGTCGCCCACCAGCAGCGTGTGCCGCACCCGCCGGGCCGCGACGTCGACCACGCTGACGCTGTCCGACAGGTGGTTGACCACCCAGACCTCGCCGAGGGCGTTGACCGCCACCGCGACCGGCTCCAGGCCCACGGGGATGGACGCCTTCAGCTCGATCCCGCCGTCCCCGACGCCGAGGACCTCGAGCGTGTTGTCGGGGGTGTTGACCGCGTACAGCTCGGTGCCGTCGGCCGACAGTGCCAGCGGCCGGACGGGGCCGCTCTCGAACGCGATGAACGAGCTCTGGGCCAGCACCGGCGTCGCCGCGACGGCCACCAGCCCGACGACCAGCCCCGCGATTGCTCCCGGACGTATCCTGCGGACGCGCATCGAATACTCCTCCCTCTGTGAAGTCAGCGCCTTGGGCAGCGTATCAGATGGTACGACCGCCGAACGTGAGAGGCCAGTGGAACGGGAGGTTCGGATGCCGCCGGTCTCCGGTGCCGGGGCCGTCCGTCCGTCGCTCTCTTCGAGGTCTCTCAAGATCAATCGAGTCAGCTCTTTGGGGCTGGTCGCCGGCCGTTGCCGGAGCGTGGTATCTTGGCAGGGACCGGGCGAGCGTCTCGCCCGGACGTCATGTGAGTGGACGAACGTGGACCCGACGATCGAGGCGGCCGCGAGCGGGCGGGCCCGCTGCCGCGGCTGTGGACACCGGATCGAGCGTGGCGCCCTGCGGCTGGGGGAGCATTGTCCGAGCCCCTACTCGGACACCCGACCGATGACCCTGTGGTTTCACCTACGTTGCGGCGCCTACAAGCGGCCGTCGGTGGCGAGCGCGGCGCTGGAGGTGACCGATGCCGTCGAGCCCGAGCTGCGAGCCCAGCTCCGGCGCGACGTCGAGCCGGGTCTCGTCCACCGACGATTGCCCCGGCTGGACGGGGCCGAACGCTCCCCGTCGGGGCGCGCTCGCTGCCGCCAATGTCGCGAGCCGATCGAGCGGCAGAGCTGGAGGGTCGCGGTCGTCTACTACGAGGAGGGGCGCTTCGAGCCCGCCGGCTACCTCCACGTCGGCTGCGCGGCCGCGTACGGCGGCACGACCGAGCTCGAGGCGCGCGTCCTCCATTTCACCGGCGAGCTGGAGCCGTCCGAGGCCGCCGACCTTCGGGCCGCGCTCGCCTCGGGCGGAAGGACCGAGGCGTAGCGCGTCTGGCGGTGGCCCGAGGCTCACTCGACGGTGACGGTCACCGTCGACGAGCTTCCGGCCACCCCCGGCTGCCAGAACCCCTCCGCCTCCAGGACGACGCTCGTGCCGGCAGCGCCGCCCGGTACCGGGAGCGAGAGCTGGAAAGTGCCGTCGGCATCGAACGTCCCGCTACCGACGGTGGCGCTCGCCGGGCGTCCGTCGAGCTCGCGGAGCCGGACTCGGGCGTCGGCGCCCGAGAGCCCTCCGCAGGCCCGGAGGCCGAGCTTGCCGCCGGCCGGGACCACCTCGGGCAAGGCCGCGAAGCCGAGCTCCTCGACCCGGAAGGCCGATACCGAGCCGGCGTCGCTCTCGCTCGCACCGTCCGCGAACGGCGCGCCGCCCAGTACGGCCGCGCCGTCCAGATCGACGGACAGGCCGAGGTTGTCCGAGAAGAACCCGCCTCCGGGCGGTCGGCTGTCGATCAGACGATGAGCCTCGACCCAGCGCGTTCCGTCGCGCTGGAACAGGTAGACGGCTCCCGCGCCGTTGCGCGACCCGATGCCGCCGATCGCCATGCGGTCGCCGTCGACGCCTATCGACCAGCCGAAGTTGGAGAACGGACCGACGTCGGTGGGCGCGAGCTTCTGAACCTCGTTCCAGCTCGTGCCGTCGTACTCGAACAGATAGACGGCACCGGAGGCGTCGGACGGAAGGTCGTGCTGCGGGGCTCCGACGGCGAGTGTGGTGCCCGACAGCACCACGCGCCAGCCGAAGAAGTCGCCCGCGGCGCCGTCGCTCGCCAGCAGCTTCTGTCGCTCGACCCAGACGTCACCGTCGTATCGGAACAGGTAGACGGCCCCCGCGTCCGAGCCCCGGTCATCGTCGTTGACGGCCGACACCGCGACGTGGTCTCCGTCTCGTGACACCGCCCAACCGAACTGGTCGAGCGCGTCCAGTGTGCCGACGGTGAGCCGCTGCTCCTCGTTCCAGGAGTCACCGTCGTGGCGAAACACGTAGGCTGCGCCCGTGTCGACGGCTGGATCGCCGGCGTTGATCGAGCCGACCACCGCGACGTCGTCGGTCAGCGCGAGGGACTCGCCGAAGTTGTCGAACGCATCCCCGTCGCTGGCGTTCAGCCGTTGTACCTCGGACCAGTCGTCGCCGGCGCGCTCGTAGACGAACACCGTTCCGGAGCTGATCCCGAGGTCGTCGTCGAACGTGTCGCCGATCATCAGTGTCGTTCCGTTCAGGGCGGCCGATGCCCCGAAGCGGGACAGCAGCTCCGCGTCGGCAGGACGGATCACCTGCGTCGGGACCCACTGGGTACCGTTGCTACGGTACGCGTAGGCCGTCCCGATCGCGTCCTCGCCATCGGCCGTGACGACCGCGTAGCCATCGTCGACCACGACCGCGCGCCCGAATCCGTCCAGCGTCATCCCATCGGGAGTGACCAGGAGCTGTCGTTCCTCGCTGGTGCACTGGGCACCCGCCGGC
Source organism: Alatinidae sp. Z8VKAUB7J3 (assembly GCA_010016025.2). Classification (NCBI taxonomy): domain Eukaryota; kingdom Metazoa; phylum Cnidaria; class Cubozoa; order Carybdeida; family Alatinidae; species Alatinidae sp. Z8VKAUB7J3. The sequence continues at coordinate 20,431 of JAAAKM020000191.1, read as the reverse complement.
GGTATCGCCCCGGTGAGTGTCGCGAGGACGATGGCCAGGCGGCTCATCTCGTTCATGGTCGGCTCTCCCCCGAGTGAAGTAAGTCTGAGTCGTCGCTTCCGGAACGCGAATCCGACAGTGGAGAGGCTACCACGGAGGCCCGTCGACGGGACCGTGCGGATCGCCGCCGAACGAGCTCCGATCGGACGGCAGGCAGCGCAGCGCGATCTGGGTCAGCCGACGGGCGAAGGCGTCGTCGGACAGCGACTCGGTGAACGGGAACGGCTCTCCGGAGCCGACCGTGTCGCGCACTGCGGCGGTCACCAATCGGATCGCCACCGCGCACGCATCGGCCTCATGCGAGTCCGGTGCGACCCCGAGGCGCCGGCGGACGCTCGCCTCCGCGACGGCGTACTGCGTGCGGACCAGCTCGCGGTGGCGCGTCGCGATCCGGCGGTGGGTGCGGGCGACCGTGAGGAAGGTGCGGACCGCGGGGTAGTGGCGCACGACGTGCGCGGTGTAGCCGCGGATGAGCTCCGTCCCGTACTCCGGTAGGGCCATCCGGTCGCCACCCGCGGGTGAGCAGAAGGCGTGGGTCTGCTCCAGAGCCTCGCGGCAGTGGAGCGCGTGCACGCAATCGAGAAGGGCCGCCTTGGTACGGAAGCGGGCGTAGAGCGTGCCGTGCGACACCCCGGCGGCGCGCGCGATCTCCTGCAGCGACAGCTCGCCCACGTCACGCGTGGCGAGCAGGCCTCGCGCCGCCTCCACGATCCGCTCCTCGGCGATCGCGCTCCGCGCCTGTCGGGCCGGCCGGTGATCCCGGTGCGTGAATCGTACGCCTCGCACGCCACCCCCCGTGTCGTCGGCATTCGCTCCCGCGACGTGCGCACTCTGGGTTGTCCCACCCAGAACGCGCCGCTCCCCTGTAGCCGTCGAGGTCGGGGTGCGACGGATTCGTCGCTCCGACCCCATCCCCCGCGATGGCGACCTCGCCCGGAGGGTCTCGCTCTGAAGACGCGACCACGGACACGACGTTGCACTCCCGCGGCCGGGGCCCGTCCGCCCCCGGTCGGGGCCGACGCCATCGGTAGGGGCGGATAACGGCCGGCTCGCGGATGCGACCCGGCTCTGTCGAACGACGGGAGGTGGCTGTGAGGACGATCGACGTGAGGGGATCGATTCGGTTCCTGGTTTGGCTGAGCATCCTCGGTGTGGGGATGGTTGGAGTGGCTCGAGGGGAGACCCTGGACCCGGCCGACAATTACCTGGTGGAGACGCTCGGGCCGCTCGACGAGGCGCGTTACGGGCACGTGGCGGTGAAGCTCCCGGACGGACGCGTCTGGGTGGCCGGCGGAGACTGCGCGGTGAGCGATTGTCGCGACTATCTCGTGTACGACCCCGGGGCGGACGACTGGCAGACCGGGGATGCGCTCGCGCTGGCTCACTACGGAGCAACCGACCACGCGGCCCGCAGGGCCGCAGGGCAGCGGTTCGAGCTCGAGACGCCCCACGGCGCCGCCGGGACGCGCGGTCCGACCGCCGAGCTGCTCGTCGACGGTCGCGTGATGATCATCGCCGGCTTCGGCGAGGACAGCACCGGCCTGTCCGACGCCTACAAGGACCAGGTCGAGCTGTGCAACCCGGGCGGCCTGCCGATCGCGGGGCAGGAGCCCTACACCTGCGTGTCGGCGGCCCCGCTGGCGGCGCGACGCTACGACCCGGCCTCGGAGCGTCTCGACGACGGACGCGTGGTGGTGGTCGGCGGCTACGCCGGCTTTCCGTGTGGCGGCATCGGTGCGCACGAGGTGTACTCGCTCGACACCGACGCCTGGTCTCCGCTGTCCAACGAGTGGGTCGTCGACGGCCAGACGCTTCCAGCCCACATGGTCAACCTGGAGCGGCTCGCCGACGGCCGCGTCCTGGGCATCGGCGCCGGCGAGCTGGGCGACGGCTGTGCCGCCTGGCCGTACAGCTTCGTGCTCGACCCCGCGGTCGAGGGCGGCACCTGGAGCCGCGTCGGTGACCTCACCTCCCAGCGGACCGAAGGCAACTCGGTGGTGCTGAGCACGGGCGAGGTGCTGCTGACCGGAGGCATCGACTGGTCGAGCTCGCAGACGACCCGCGCCAGCGAGCTGTTCGATCCGGCCGACGAGCTGTGGCGCCCGACCGCCGACAGTCTCTTCGACCACGCCCAGCGTGCCCGCCTCACCCTGCTCGACTCCGGCGATCGGGCGGTGCTCACCGGTGGCAACGGAGCGACCTCGGCCGTCGAGGTGTACGACCGGCCGACGGAGACTTGGAGCCCGATCTGCCCGTTGTCCCCCGGTCGCTTCCAGCACACCGCGACGCTGCTGGACGACGGTCGGGTGCTGATCGTCGGCGGTCGGAACTCGCTCGGTACCTCGTACGACCTGGTGCAGACGATCGACCCGATGCGCCCGGACGCCGACTGCGACGGCATACCGGTCGACGACGGCGACGGCGTCTCGGACCCCTGCACCGGTGGTGAGGTGCGGTTCTGCGACGACAACTGCCCGGACGAGGACAACCCCGATCAGCTCGACCTCGACGGCGACGGCATCGGTGATGCGTGCGACGCCACGTGCGATGCGAACTGCCCGAGCGCGTGCGGCAACGGAACCGTGGAGCCGGGCGAGGCCTGCGAATGGAGCGGCGTGCCCGGGGCCGGGTGTACACCCGACTGTCAGCTCGAATCCGACGACGTCACGTTCTATCCTCCGTGTCCGGACGGAGCCGCCGGTTGTCATCCTCGGCCTCTGTCCTGCAGCCTGGAGCGCAGCTATCCGATGTTCTGGGCGCTGGTCCCCGGATTCCCGGAGCTCGACATCGAGATCGGCCAGGTGACGGTGCTCGATCTCGAGGGCGGCCTGCTCTGGCTTCAGGTCGACACCCAGCCCGGTTGGTCGATCGCGACCACCTACCTCCATCTCGGAGACGTCTCACTGCTTCCGCTCGCCCCGTCGGGCTTCCCCGACGTCGCCAGCTTCGAGTTCGCGGTCGCGACGCCCGACGGACGCACCGACGTCACCTCGCGCACGCTCTACGTGCCGGCCACCGGATTCGACCCCTGCGGCAGCTTCACGCTGGCCGTCGACGCGCTCGGCTCGATCGCCTACAGCGTCGGCTACGACGGTACCGGAACGGTCCACTGTCTGGACGCCTGCGCGATTCCCGACGCGGTGCTGACCGGCGTGGTCTTCGAGGATGCCAACGGCGACGGCGTCGACAGCCCCGGCGAGCCGGGCATCGAGGGCGTGACCGTCGACCTCGCCTGCACGCTCACCGACGGCAGCACGGTCGACGAGCAGCGGGTGACCGACGTGACCGGCCGGTTCACGCTGGAGCTCCCCGGAGGCGAGTGCAGCGTGAGCGTCGACCCCGAGCAGCTACCCGATTACCTCGCCACCACTCCGACCAGTACGACGGTCGGGCCGCTCGCCGCCGGCGACGAGGCGTCGGTCTCGATCGGGTTCCTCGCGCCGGGCACCGTCAATCTGAGCGGCGTGGTGTGGTGCGACGTCGACGGCGACGGCGAGCAGGGCGCCGACGAGCCCGGTATCGAGGGGGTGCCGATCGCGGTCGTCTGTCAGCTCGGGGACGGACAGACCCTGAGCGAGACTCCGGTCAGTGACGCCGACGGGCGCTACGACCTGGAGCCGACGATTCCGGCCGGTGTCCTGGCCGACTGCTCGCTGGAGGTGGCGCCCGACGCCGTCGACGGCAAGCAACCGAGCACGTCGACCCTCCGCTCCGTCGCCGAGCTGCCGCCGGGCGGGGAGTCGCTCGACAACGACTTCGGGTTCGCGGTCCCGACCGACGGCTTCACCCTGACCGGCGTGGTGTTCGAGGACGTCGACCTCGACGGCGCGCGCGCCGACGAGGGCGAGGATGGTCTCGTCGGCGTCGAGGTGTCGGTGATCTGCCTCGCCGATGGTGGGGCGGTCGCGGACGACCTCGCGGTCAGCGCCGACGATGGCACCTTCGAGCTGTCGGTCGCCACCCTTCCGGGCGATCTCTGGAGCTGTACCGTCGCGGTCGACTCGGAGGCGTTCGCGCACGCGACGCCGATGCTCGTGCCGACCACACCGATCGAGATCGCCCGCGCCGATCTCGCGGGCGGGGACCTGGAGGAGGCGTTCGACTTCGGCTTCGGCAACACCGACGCGCTGGTGCGCGGGCGCGTGTTCCATGACGCGGATTCGGACGGCACGCGCGACCGCGGTGAGCGCGGCATCCAGGGCGTGGAGGTGTCGGCCTCCTGCACGCTCCCGGACGGCAGCACCGAGCACCAGGTGAAGGTGTCCAACCGGCGCGGCCGCTACCGCTTCGCGCTCTGGCTCGAGCTCGACGAGGTCGCCGAGTGCACCCTCTCCGTCGAGTCCGACGCCGCCTCTCCGGCCGTGCCCACCGCCTCGGTCGAGCTCGACGTGCGGCTCGAGCCCGGCGGTCGCCTGGAAGGGTACGACTTCGGCTTCGGGCCGCCGCCCGAGGAGTGTCTCGGAGGCGCCGACACCCGCAGCCGGGTCTTCTTCTGCGAGGAGCCGGCCGGCTGGCGCGCACTACGGCGGACGCTGCGCGCCGAGGTGCCCGAGTTCGGCAGCGTCCTCGAGCTGCTGGACGACCTGCTCGGACCCGAGCAGGGAGCGCCGGTGGCGTTCCGGCACTCCGACCAGGCGGCGCGGTTCGTGCGCGGCTACCTGGCGAACGCGGGCCTGAGGCCGGAGGCGATCACGACGATCCTGAACCTCGGGCTCGGGAGCTGCGGCTTCGACCCGATCTCGCCCGCCTACCACCTCAACACCGATCCGCTCGACACGCAGCCCCCGGTGGTCCCGCCCGTCGTCGTCGGTGCGGCGGCGCTCGATGCGGCGGGGGCCCGGGTCGGCGACCTGCTGTGGGCCGCGATCGACCTGCTCGACCGGGACGCCTCGGAGGTCGAGGTCCTCGGTGTGACACTCGATGCCGGGGAGCTCACCGAGCTGCTGAGAGGCATCAACGAGTCCTACGACGACCAGGTCACCGGACTGGTGACGCCGATCGACTGCGACCCGGACACGGAGGGCGACTGAACGACCGCTCCCGGGAGGAGCCAACGGCTCCTCCCGGGACTCCGTCGTCGTGTTATCGTACGGAGACGTCCACACACGGGGGCGGAGCCCGTCGATCACCGACGACGGAGGTGGAGTTGGTCGGAGCCCGCACGACGAGAGCGATCCTGCTGGCGACGGCGCTCGTCGGTGTCGTCACCCCCGCTCGGGCCGCGGACGCCGACGGTCTGGTGATCGAGACCCAACCGTCGACCGTGAGCTTCGACGGCCGCGAGCAGGCGCGCGTGCTCGCGATCGTCCGTAACGAGGGCGAGCGCAAGCTGTCCGACGTCCGTCTAGGATGGCTCGATGATGCCGTGGTCGAGGTGGTGACCGGAGCACTCGAGCCCGTCGCCAGCCTGTCGCCCGGCGCCGCCCACGCCTGGGTGCTGACGCTCACACCTCCCGCGCAGCCGCCCTCGAGCGGCAAGCTGCTGCTCCGGGTGGACTACGACGAGCGACGGTCGAGCCAGACGACCGTGACCCGCGTCGCAACCGTCGAGATCGAGGTGACGCACCCGGAGTACGGCAGTGCGGACGACGTCGTCGACATCACGGTGGAATCCAGCCTCGAGTCGCTCAACGAGCACCGACCAGGACAGATCTACCTACTGGTGACCAACAAGCTCGATCGACCCCTCGAGATCCACGAGCCGGTGGTGCTCAGCCCCAGCTTCGTCGAGCTCTCCGCTCCCACGGTCGCCGGGCCCGGGTCCCCATCGGGCAGAGCGGGGGGGCCCGACGGCCCCTCGGTGGTCGCCCCCAAGGGGACCGAGGTCCTACGGCTCGACGTCCGGGCGCGCTCCCGGATCCAGCCCGGAAGCCACATGCTGGTGTTCCAGGTTCCGATGCGTTGGGACGACGGCCGAGGGGAGCGCTCGATGCGGCAGGTGGTGACCAAGTCGATCGAGGTCGGAGTCCTCGGTGAGTCGGCGGTGCTCAAGCTGCTGGGGATACCGTCGGTGCTCGTGCTCCCCGGGTTTCTCTTCGTTTCCACGCTCCTGTTCAGCCGGAAGTTCAGCGCCTTCGTCCGCAGCGCCGAACACGAGCCGTTGGTCACGGCGAAGAGCTCCGAGTTCTGGCTGCTGTCGATCACGGGCTCCATCGTCCTGTTCGCCATCAACCGGCTCGCGGGGGGGCACGACTACCTCACCACGTACGGCCTGGCCGACCTGGTTCGACTGTGGCTGCTGTCGATCGTCCTGGCCGTGGCGATCGCGCTGGGGGTCGTGGCCTGGGTCCGGGCCCGGCGTATCCTGCGCGGTCGGCGTGAGTTCGGACCGACGGACGACCCCACGACCGTCCTTCGGAAGCTGGCCCGGCAGAACATGTCGGTACGCCTACCGAGGCATCGGGTGACGATCGGTGGGGAGGAGCACTCCGCGTTCCTGTTGCAGCCGAACGACCCCGGGCGTCCGGAGACCTGGGTGGCTCCCGGTATTCTCTACGTGAGGGTCACCGGGGCGAAGGTGGAGGCCTCGCGACACCTGAGCGGCCAGATCGAGGAGCGGCTCGACGAAGGGAAGGGGACCGAGGCGATCGCCGATCTCCTGGAGCGCGGTCGACGTCGAGCGCTCGTGGACGTTCGCTGGGACGTGAGTGGAGAGCTCGGCGGACCACGCCGGATTCCGACGGACGACGTGGGAGGTCTTCAGGGAGAGAGCACGCTGGTGCGCTCCGGGTGAGGGGCGAGACGCGCCGGGCGCGCGCCCGCAATGAGCATCACGGACGCGCGCCCGAACCGGCGGGCGCCTCCCCTCGGGATGGCGCCCAGGGAGGTTTCGGGGTCGTGACCCTACCGGGTCCCCCGTCCCCTCCGACCGGCATCATCGACCCGTGGGCCGATAGACGTCGGATACGATCAGTCCCTTCTAGTCTACACACGATCGGATGAGGCCCGGAGCGATGGAGATTCGCGAGGTCCGTATCTCACTCCTGTGGACGGAGACGATCGTCGGGCACTGGCGGCGAGCGCCGCGTCCCGGCTTCGAGTTCCTCCACGGCGGTACGCACTACGAGCGGCACTACGATCGGATCCGTGCCGGCGGGGCGAGCGACCCGTTCGACCTCCCCTGGAAACACGACGCCAACAGTCGGTTCTGGTACTACTACCTGGAGAGCGGCTACCCGAGCCAGGTCCGGGCGCATCGAGGCTGGAAGTCGCTCGTGCCCTTCTGCCGCCGTGGCCCCCGCGTCGACACCCGGGAGCTACCGTTCAAGCATCGTTCCCTGCAGCAGCTCATGACCTACCCGCACGGCCAGACTTTCGGGCTGACGCTTCGGCTGACCGCGCGCCAGTCGTTGGAGGAGGCCGCTCGGTCCCTGATCCTGCTGCGCCGCGGCCGCGCGGCCGTGACCCTGGACGGCGGCCGTACGGCTTCGGGTGGGCTCACCCGGATCGCCCGGACCGTGCTGGAGCACGGCCGGCGGGAGGTGTTCGACGACACGCCGGTCGCGCGCGGTGTGGAGGAGCCGTACCGGGTCGTGACCTTCATCCGTGCCGACGGCGTCGGGGTGGACGCGCCGGCGGACGGGGCGACCCGCGACCTGCTCGCGGCGATCACCGACTGGCCGGTCGATGGGTCCCTTCGCCCTCCCCCGGGCGACGACGTTCGCGTCGTCCCCCAGCCGTCCGAGCCGGGCGACGTGGTCTGGACCGGCCCACGCTCGCGCACCGTCTGGTACCCGCGCCTGTTCGTCCGACAGGCTCCACGTCTTCCGTCGCTGGCCTGCTACCACCGCAACCAGACCTACGCGGCGGCGCAGGTCGAGAGTCTCGGGGGACTGGCGTCCGTCACCCGTAGCGAGCTCGCGGGTGGCCACGGGCTCGAGTACCGGCACGAGGAGTGCGTCCGGCGGGCGGCCGGGGCGCTCGGTCGTCTCCGCGGGGGCCGAGGCTCTTACCGATCGAGCCTGGTGCGCGACCATATCGATCGCAACTTCATCGACGATCTCGACCGGATACGAGAGCATCTGGGCATGGACCGAATCGAGCGAGAGTCGCTCGCGCCGTCCAGTCCCGAGGAGTCCCCGTGAAGCTCTGGATCCTCTACGGGCTGCTGACCGCGTTGTGCTGGGGTCTGTACGCGGTGCTGGCCAAGGTGGTGACCGACCCCGAGCGGTTGGGGGTGTCGGATCCGTGGGCGGGGCTGCTGGCTGCGGCCGGCATCGCGGCGACGTTCTCGCTCTACTGGCTGGCGTCGCCGGTGCGAGGTGAGGTGCCCGGACCGCTGGCGACGGCGGCGGGCACGGCGGTCGGGGTGCTCTGGGCGTTGGGGATGATCGGGGTCTACCTGGCGCTGCGCGAGGGGGCCGAGATCGCGCGGCTCGCGCCGCTGTACAACGCCAACACCATCGTCGCTGCGCTCGCCGGCATGCTGGTCCTCGGCGAGGCGGCGGCGCGGGGGCAGCGGCTGCGGGTCGCCGTCGGAGTCGCGCTGGTGGTCGCCGGCAGCTACCTGGTGACCGTCCCCGGCCGCGGCTGAGGCACCCGCTTGACATCGAGGTCGCCATCGGCCTAGCCTCACGGGTCGCCGTCGGCGAAGGACCGTCGACGGCCGCCCGGAGAGCGACCCATGTCCGTCATCCCATCCGTGAGCCGAGGCCCTTCGCGACCCCCCGGGCGTCGTGCCTCCCGTCGTCGTCCAGCGGGAACGCCGTGACTCGCGCCCGGGTCGGCTGTCTCGTGTCGCTGGGAATCGTGGGTCTGATCGCCGCGGTGGCGGTCGTCGGGGTGGCACCGGTGCTGAACGGCTACGTCGCCAAGACCTTCGGATCGTCGGTCTACGTCTCGGGCCGCGATCCGGAGCGCGTCCGGGCTGAGGACCTCGGCGGCTTCTGGATCGTCGACACCGAGGTCGATCGCGACGCCCGGGCCGTCCGGGCGAGCGTCCTCGGACTGGCGGAGAGGACCGCGATCCATCGGCCGGGGCTCGGCGTGGCGCTGGTGTCGGAGCGGACCGAGGAGGAGTTGCGCTCCCAGCGCGCGACCCCTCCGGTTGCGGTGCGGCGGGACGCGACGCTCGGCTGGCCGCAGGGCGACGGACCGGCGGAGGCTCCCGTGGCCGAGGTCGATGTCGCGCGGCTGAACGCGGCGGTCGATGCGACCTTCGAGGAGCCGGATCCCGAGCGTCTCCGTCGCACCCGCGCGGTGCTCGTCGTCCACCGGGGGCGGCTGGTCGCCGAGCGCTACGCGGAAGGCTTCGGGCCGCGCATGCCGATGCAGGGTTGGTCGATGACCAAGAGTCTGGTGAGCGCGCTCGTGGGCGTGCTCGTCGACCGGGGTGCGCTCCGGGTCGACGACGCTCCGGAGGTCGGGGAGTGGACCGACGCCGACGATCCGCGCCGTACGATCACCTTCGACGATCTGCTGCGCATGTCGAGCGGTCTCGAGTGGCGGGAGGACTACGCCAGCCCTCGCTCGGACGTGCTGGAGATGTTGTTCCTCAGCCCGGAGGCCGGAGCGTACGCGGCGGCGAAGCCGCTGGAGCACCCACCCGGGACGCACTGGCGCTACGCCAGCGGCACCAGCAACCTGCTGGCGCGCGCTCTGCGGTCGGCGGTCGGCGGCCGCGCCGAAGACTACCTGGAGCTTCCGCGCACCGGGCTGTTCGAGCGCATCGGCATGACCAGCGCGGTGATGGAGACCGACGCCTCGGGGCACCTGGTGGGTTCGTCGTTCTCGCACGCCACCGCGCGAGACTGGGCCCGCTTCGGGCTGCTCTACCTGCAGGACGGCGTGTGGGGCGGCGAGCGGGTGTTGCCCGAAGGCTGGGTCGACTACACGCGCGCGCCCGCCCCGGCGGCGCCGCTGGGGGAGTACGGAGCGCACTTCTGGCTCAACGTCGGCCCGCCCGGAGAGCCGGAGCGGCGCCCGATGCCGACGGTGCCGGTCGACGCCTACCTGGCGCGCGGCTTCCAGGGACAGAGCGTCACCATCATCCCATCGAGGGAGCTGGTGATCGTCCGACTCGGGCTCGCCGATCTCGGAGCCTGGGAGCTGGGGCCGTTCCTCGCCGCCGTGGTCTCGGCGGTCCCGGAGGCGGATGCCGGATGAGGGGAGACACGGGGACGGGGCACGACGTCGAGAGCTCGCGCGTGACCCTCTGGGCGTCGCGGCTGGTGTTCCCTCTGGTCCTCGGAAGCGCTCTGGGCACCACCTGGCTCGGCTTCGCCCGCTGGGGCTGGCCGCACGCTCTGGCGGGCGCCGCCGCGGTGGCGCTGTTCGGCTTCGTGACCCTTCCGCTGCTGGAGCGCTGGCTGCCGTACCGTGCGGAGTGGAACCGTGGCGACGGCGACGTCCTCACCGACCTGCTCCACCTGATCGTCGACAACGGCATCATCGTGAACCTGGAGAAGCCTCTGCTGGTCGGCCTGCTGATCGGCGTCACCTCGTGGCTGTCCGATCGCTTCGGGGGAGATCTGTGGCCGGGCGGCTGGTGGCTCGCCGCGCAGCTGTTCCTGATGCTCCTGATCGCGGAGCTCGGGCGCTACTGGATTCACGTCGCGGCGCACCGCGTGCCCTGGCTGTGGCGCCTGCATGCGGTCCACCACAGCCCGAATCGGCTCTATTTCCTCAATGCCGGCCGCTTCCACCCGATCGAGAAGGTGCTGTTCCAGCTCCCGGAGGTGGTGCCGTTCATCCTGCTGGGCACTCCGATCGAGACGGTGACGCTCTACTTCACCTTCAACGGCATCCACGGCCTGTTCCAGCACTCGAACGTGCGCGTCCGGCTCGGCTGGCTCAACTACCTGTTCTCGATGACCGAGCTGCACCGCTGGCATCACTCGCGCACGATCGCCGAGTCCGACCGCAACTTCGGCAACAACCTGATCGTGTGGGACCTGCTGTTCGGCACCTACTACCGACCGCGCGACCGCGAGGTGGCGGAGATCGGGCTACTCAACCCGGACTACCCGAAGGGATACCTGGCGCAGCTCACCGCCCCGTTCGCCGACCGCGACGTCTCGAAGCCGCCCGGCTGGCGCCCGGACGGCCCGGGTTGAGGAACGGTCATGCGCCGTCGACCAGGCGGGCGTCGATCAGGCGGGTGTAGAGTCGCGCCCGGGCGGCGGGGTCGGTGGGGCGGACCCAGTCGTGGTCGATGCGCTGCCAATCGGCGTCGTCCGGGTCGAGCCCGAGCGTCTGGACGTAGTGGCGATCGGTCACCAGGCAGTGCCGCCTCCAGGCGAGCAGGTAGCCGCCGCGCACGCGGTGGATCTCCCGGGCCTCCGGGTAGGTGGCGCACCAGACGTTCCAGTGGACGTCGCAGGCGTGGCGGTGCAGGAGCGTGCCGAAGTCGGCAGGGCTGTCGCCACGCAGCAGAGCGGTCAGGTGCGACCAGCCGAGGAAGCCCAGCTCGCTCGCCACCACCCACAGACAGTGGCGACGTCGGACCGCGGTACGGAGCTCCGGGTCGGGAAGTGAACGCAGCTCGTCGAGCCGGCCGAGGCGACGGTGGGCCACGGAGTCGCCGCGTCGGGCGGCGCGGTGCAGGGCGCGGGCATGGGACTTGAGCTCGTCGACGATGTCGATCATCACGTCTCCTCCGTTCGGGCTCTCACCGCTCCTCGGGCCCGGGGGATACGTGGGGTGACGTCGTCGGTCGACTCGGTCGTCAGGGTGATCGCTCTTTCGGCGGTTCGGCGCCCCTGCGCACCGTCGCTCTCATTATAGCTCCGCGGGCGGGGCGAGCCGGGCGGCCGGTCTGCGGCCAACGGCCCGCCACGCGCACGAGGTGGGTCGCGACCGCCGCGAGCAGCAGCGCCTGTGCGATCCGGTGAACGATCGCCCCCTTCGCCCACAGCATCGCGACGACGCCGCTCACCGGCAGCGCGAGCAGCATTGCGAGCAGCAGACGCTCCAGCCCGAGTCCGCCGCCGGCCGGCCCCGCCTCGCGCCCGGTCCGATGCCGCCAGGCGAGGCGACCGAGCGTGAGAGAGAACAGCGTCACGCCGCCGAGGCGGTGCAGGTCCCACAGCCGAGCGCCGTCGAGGCCGAGCAACGTCGCGTCCGCATCGAGGGCCACCATGGCGAACCCGGCGGCGACCTGGAGGACGAGCAGGACGACGGTCAGCCAGTGGAGGAGTCGGCCGACGTCAGGCCGCATCGGAGGGATCCCGGTGCGTCGCCGGCTCGGAGCGGCGTTCGACGTCGTCGGTGGCGGCAAGGCGGCCCTCGCCACCACTCGGGCTCCCGGCGAGCACCGAGGCGACCGTCGCGATCAGGTCGTCGGGACGGAATGGTTTCGCGATCGCAGCCCGGAACCCGAAGCGTCGGCACTCGGACAGCACCTCGTCGTCCGAGTAGCCGCTCATGACGATCGCCCTCACGGTCGGCTCGGACTGGAGCAGGCGGGCGAGGGTCTCGCGCCCACCGAGGCCGCCCCGGACCGTCAGGTCGAGGATCACGAGATCGAACGGAAGCCCGACCCTCCGGGCCTCCAGGTACGCCTCGACCGCCGCCTCGCCGTCGGGGCGGCACTCGACCCGACAGCCGCGCTCCTCGAGCAGAGGGCGGACGTAGTCGACCACGGCGGGATCGTCGTCCATCACGAGCACCCGCCCCGATAGCTCGGCGACCGCCACCGGACGGGGATCGCGTCCGGCGGCGTCCTCGTCGGCCAGCGGCAGCCACAGGTGGAACGTCGTACCGCGGTCGCACTCCGAGTCGATCTCGAGTGTGCCACCGTGGCGTCGGACGATCGAGTAGACCGAGGCCAGTCCGAGCCCGCGTCCTGGCTCCTTGGTCGAGAAGAAGGGATCGAACACCCGATCCCGCAGCTCGTCGGGAATCCCCGAGCCGTCGTCGGCGATCGACACCCGTACGTAGCGCCCGGACGGCAGGGACGCCGGGGGAGAGCTCTCGACCTCGCCCCGCAATCGTACGGTGCCGCCGGACGGCATCGCCTCGATGGCGTTCAGCAGGATGTTGTGGAACACCTGCGACATCTGGCCGGAGTCGACCTCACAGCTCCAGCCGCCGGCCGGAGTCTCGTCGATCAGTCGGACGGGCGTGCCGGCGAGCACCAGGGTCGCCGACTCCCGCGCGATGCGGGCGACGTCCTCCACCTCCAGCACGGGGGCACCGCCGCGCGCGAAGGTGCGGAACTGTGCGGTGAGCGCCGTCGCCCGGCCGATGGCGCGTTCGGCGCGCTGGAGCGGCCCGAGGTCGACGTCGGTGGCGGACCGACGGAGCCGCGACCGCATCAGGGACACGTTGCCGAGGATGACGGTCAGGATATTGTTGAAGTCGTGCGCCAGTCCGCCCGCGAACACGGCCAGCGATTCCAGGCGCCGCGCCCGGGTGAGCTCCTGCTCGGCGCGGCGGACCTGGGCGACGCGTCGCTCCACCTCGCGCTCCAGCCTCCGGGCGTGACGGCGACCGGAGACGACCCGATACAGAGCGAACGGGAGCGCCACGGCCGCGAAGAAGGCGAGCGCGAAGAACTCCGGGCGCTCCCAGAACCGTTTCCGTACGGTCACCCAGGGAGTCGCCACCGACTCGCTCCAGGCGCTGTCGACCCCGCGGGCGCGCGCATGCAGTCGGTACCGACCGGGTGGCAGACGCGGGAAACGCAGCGGCTGCCGGACCCCGCCCTCCGTCTCCCGCCAGTCGGCGTCGAGCCCCTCGAGGCGACTCTGGAACGTGATCCGCTGCTCGTCCGACAGCGACAGCGCCCGGAGCACGAAGGTGACGTCGTTCTCGTGCGGATCGAGCTCCAGGGAGTCGTCCCACCTCCGATCCTCGCCGTGGACCAGCAGCCCGGGCGGGTGGACGAGCGGCGGAGGCGGCGGCGGCCGGGTCCAGTCGTCGCGGTAGATCGACAGTCCCGACCCGGTGCCGATCCAGAGTCGGCCGGCGCCGTCGAGCAGTCCAGCGGCGCGGTTGACGTCGCGCCCCGACAGCCCCTGCTCGACCGAGAGCCTCTCGGCCCGGGTGCCGTCCCAGATCACGACGCCGTTGTCGGTCCCGCACCAGAGTCGACCGCGCGCGTCCCGGAGCAGGAGGTAGACCGGACGCTCCGGCAGCACCGACTCGAGGCGGTCGCCCCGCACCCGCATCAACCCTCCTCCAGTCCCGACCCAGAGCGTCCCGTCGTCGTCCTCCAGCAGCGCGTAGACGTCGTTCGACTCCGCGGTCGGTCCGCGCACCCAGCCGACGACCGTTCCGTCGACGATACGGGCCAACCCGGCGCTGCGCGTGCCCACCACCAGCTCACCGGTGGAGAGCTCGAACAGGCGGCGCGTGTAGCGGGACGGCAACCTCGGCAGGCCCAGCCGCGGTTCCAAACGGCCGTCCACGACCTCGAACAGGCCACCCAGACCCGACAGCGCCAGCACTCGGCCGTCCGAGGTCACGCGGACCGAGGAGATGTCCGCCGGTCGCGGAGCGGGAAGAACGAGCCAGTCGATGCGACCGCCCGGGTCGAGCCGACCGAGCCCGCCGCGGTGAGCGGCGATCCAGACCGCCCCGTCGTGTCCCTCGGCGAGCTCCATCACCCGGAAGGGGAGCCCGTGACGGCGTCGCGAGGTCGCCAGCTCGATCGCTTCCCTCCGAGTGCCGTCGTCGAGCGTGAGGCCGCCCGGATGGCCGATCACGGTGCGACCGTCGCGCAGCCTCAACAGCGCGCTCACCTCGCTCTCCAGCAGCCCGTCGCGCCAATCGAGGGTGAGGAAACGCCGGGAGCTCAGCTTGGTGACGCCGCGCAGCCCGGTGATCCAGACGTTGTGCTCACGGTCGACCAGCAGGCCGGTGGCCCCGTGGTGAGGGAGCTGGGGCGGTCCCAGCTTGGACAGCCCTTCCTCCGGATGGTGGTAGTAGAGCTCGAACGCATTGCCGAAGTAGACGCCGCCGTGGACGTCCTCGGCGACCGCGGCGCCGCCGTTGCCGAACGCCTGCTCGGGCAGCGGCATCTCCAGGCCGACCACGGTGTGGAGGGTCGCGTCGGCGTCGAGCGGGGAGAGCCGCCCGAGCCACGTGCGTGCGACGATCCAGAGGCCGTCGCCGTCCCGCGTGAGAGCCAGTCCGAGGATCTCTCGATCGTCGACGCCTTCGAGCCACCGGCTCCGATCGACGGCACCCTCTCCGTTCAGCTCCGCGAGCCCCTCGACCGTTCCGAGCCACAGTCGGCCTTCGGCGAGCGCCAGCGCCTTGACGTCGGGGTGCGGCAACCCGTCGTCCCGACCGAGACTCCGCCAGGCGAAGCCGTCCCACAGGTGGACGCCGGCGGTGGTGCTGACGGCGACGTGGGCGTCGACGAGACCATCGAGTACGACCAGATCGGTCGCCCGCGCCCGCTGGCCGGACAGGGGGAAGGGGAGTTGGCTCCAATTCTCGCCGTCGTATCGGTGTACGGAGGGGGTGGGCGTGTCGTAGAGCACCCACACGTCGCCGTTCCGATCGGTGCCCACGGACATCGCGCGCCGGCGCGGTGGACCGTCGGGCGGGACGTGAGCCTGCCAGCGCTCGCCGTCGTAGGTGGTGACGCCGGACCGGGTGGCGAGCCAGAGGCGGCCGTCGACGCCCTGGGCGACGTCGTTCACCTGCGAGTTCGGCAGTCCATCGGCCTCCGTGTACGTCCGGCTCTGGAAGGTCGCCGCGGTCGCGACGGTGACCAGCGCCCCGACGGTGGCCGCGATCCAGCGAGTCGCGACCCGGGAGTGGCGATGGGGTGCTGGGGACATGCGTGGCAGCCTCGAGCCGCGCCGAGTCGACGACGCCCGGCGCGCACCTGCGCGACCGGAGCACTCGACGCCCGACGGTCGAGGCCGATCTTAGCGGGCCGGTGCTCGGTCGTCCCGGTACCCCGGGTCAGGAGGTGCTGGAGCGTCCGGGCCGGTAGCCGCGTCCGGAGCGGTGGCGCGATTGCTTGCGCGAGCCCTTCTCGTGCCCGGGCGGGCGAGCGTGAACGTGGTCTCCCTGCAGGCGAGCGGCGGCGTCGCGGCGACGGCGTTCGATCGCCTCGTGCGGCGGCCGGGCCGGTATCAGCGCGTCGCAGCCACCTCCGATCAGGTCGGAGCGCCCGGCCGCCAGCAACGCCTTGCGCACGTCGAAGTAGTTCTCCGGCTTGAAGAATTGCATCAGGGCGCGCTGCAGGCGACGATCCTGGAGACGCCGCGCGACGTGGACCGGCCGTCGAGTGAACGGGTCGACGCCGGTGTGGTACATCGCCGTCGCGACGTCGAAGGGGGCCGGGATGAAGTCCTGCACCTGGTCCGGCCGATAGCCGTTGCGCTTGAGGAACACCGCCAGGTCGATCATCGCGTCCAGATCGCTGCCGGGGTGGCTGGCGATGAAGTAGGGGATCACGTACTGCTTCTTGCCCGCCCGCTGCGACTCGCGCTCGAACGTCGCCGCGAACTCTCCGAAGTCGTCGCCGTCGGGCTTGCGCATCAGGCGCAGCACCTCCGGGTCGGTGTGCTCGGGGGCGACCTTGAGGTGGCCTCCGACGTGGTGGCGAGTGAGATCGCGCATGTAGCGCGGCGACCGTCGGGCGAGGTCCATACGGATGCCGCTCGCCACCAGGACCTTCTTGACTCCCGGCGTCTCGCGCGCGCCGCGCATCAGCTCCACGAGCGGCCCGTGATCGGTCCCGAGCAGCTTGCAGACGGTCGGGTGCACGCACGACTGGCGACGGCAGACCGCCTCGATCTCGGGCCGCGTGCAGCGCATCTGGTACATGTTCGCGGTCGGTCCGCCGATGTCGCTCACCACCCCCTTGAACTCGGGCGCGCGGGTCATCGAGCGAACCTCGCCGAGCACCGAGTCGCGGCTGCGCGACTGGATGATGCGCCCCTGGTGCGTGGTGATCGAGCAGAACGTGCAGCCGCCGAAGCAGCCGCGCATGATCGTGACCGAGTCCCGGATCATCTCGTGCGCGGGGATCGGCTCCCGATAGCTCGGGTGCGGCCGACGGGTGAACGGCAGGCCGTAGACCCGATCCATCGACCCGGTCGAGATCGGCAGGGCCGGAGGGTTGCAGACCACCGACTGACGAGCGTGGCGCTGGACCAGCCGGCGGGCGTTGTACGGGTTCGTCTCGGTATGAATGACGCGGGTGGCCTCGGCGAACGCCATGCGGTCGTCGCGCACCTGCTCGAAGCTCGGCAGGGTCAGTGCGTCCTCCGGAGGCGGCTCGGACGCGCCCAGCGCGTAGGCGACACCCGGCAGGTCCCGCAGATCGCGCACCGTGTCGCCGGCATCGAGCCGCCGGGCGATCTCGAGGATCGACTCCTCGCCCATCCCGAAGGCCACCAGGTCGGCCTTGCAGTCGAGCAGGATCGAGCGTCGCACCCGGTCGCTCCAGTAATCGTAGTGAGCCAGCCGGCGCAGCGACGCCTCGACGCCGCCCGCGATCACCGGAACGCGCTTGTACGCCTCGCGAGCGCGTTGGCAGTAGGCGAGGGTGGCGCGATCGGGCCGCAGGCCGATCCGGCCTCCGGGGGAGTACGCGTCGTCGTTGCGCACCTTCCGGTTGGCCGTGTAGTGGTTGATCATCGAGTCCATGTTGCCGGCGCTGATCGCGTAGAACAGCCGCGGACGGCCGAACCGGCGCCAGTCCTCGCAGCTGTGCCAGTCGGGCTGCGACAGGATCGCCACACGGAAGCCACCGGCCTCCAGGACGCGGCCGAGCAGCGCCATCGCGAAGCTCGGATGATCGACGTAAGCATCGCCGGTGACGAACACCACGTCGACCGCCTCCCAGCCCCGACGCCGGACCTCCTCGGCCGACATCGGCAGCGGCTCCGGCGGCGCACCGCCTCCGGGGACGCCGAGCTGCTCGAGCATCCGGCCGGTGGCTCCCGGCGGGTGGACTACGGAAAGGCGCATGGATGGCTCCGTGGACGGGGGGCTCGCGGACGGAGGTGCCCGGCGCGGTGCGACCGGAGCATCCGTCCTCGATCAGATCGTGACCGCTCCGGGGCGGGCGGTCAAGCCGGCTCGCTCGACGGCAGGTCGAACGAGCTCTGCATCCGCTCCGCGAAGCGGGTCTCGAGCGGGGTCGGCTCGACCTCCAGTCGGCGCAGCCGTTCGGCGGCCGGTCCCTCGCCGAGGGTCAGCGTGGGCGCCTCCGCCGCGACACCGCGGCGGAGCAGCGTGGCCGGGTTCTTGCGCACCGCGAAGCGGCCGTGGAAGGCGGTCGGGCTGTCGAGCCGGTCGCCGTCGAGCACGGAGTAGATCGAGGCGCGGACGTCGAACGGGGTCTCGCGTCCGGTCGTCGGCACGGCCAGCTCGAGCGCGCGTCGCCCATCCTCCTCGAAGGCGGTCGTCCGGCACACTCCGCCGCGCGTCTCGATCGCGATCTCACGCACGACCTTCGGCAGCCCCCAAATCCGGGTCCCGCGGATCTGGTTCTCGAGCGAGGTCACCGGCATGTCGAACACGTAGAAGCCCGCTCCGGGCCACCGGGGCGCCACCATCGGCAGCACCGGGGGCGCCCAGCCACCACCGGCGACCACCGGGATGGTCATCGCGATCTCGTTGTACGGGCCGACCTGGTGGACCTCGCGGTAGATGTAGCACGACAGCGCCAGCAGAGCGCGGCCGCGGAGCATCCGAATCGGACGCAGGTCGGGGTGCGGCATCAGCTCCCGGGCCCGCTGATAGTCGCAGTGGAAGATCGCCTGGGCGCAGGTGACCTCGCCGTACAGGGTGGGGAACTGATAGTGCTTGGCGACCGCGGCATCGAGCTGGAGCGGCTGCGGGGCCGGGCGGAGCTGGTACCGTTCGAAGAAGGGACCGTCGAAGCGATCGCGGTTGTCGATGAGGGCGGGCGAGATCTCGAGGGTCGGCTTCACGGGTCCTCCGTTCGGGGGCGACCGGCCCCCCGCTGGGGCGCGCGTCGCCCGACACCGTATCCGACGGCCTCGCCAGACTCCAGTCCCATCGGGGACGGGAGGCGGGCGAGCAGGTCAGGCCGGAGCGTCGAGGACCTCGCGCAGGGTGCGGGCGAGAAGATCGCCCGGCACCGGCTTGGCGAGGACGCGGCGGACGCCGTGTCGGCCGGCCTGCTCGGCGTCGATGTCGGGCCCGAGCCCGGTCACCAGGACGACCGGTAGGTCGGCTCTCCGCCCGGTGACGACGGCGGCGAGCTGAAGCCCGTTGAGCTTGGGCATGTCGTAGTCGGTCAACAGTAGGTCGAACTCCTGCGGTCGGGTCTGGAACACCTCGAGCGCCGCCTCCGGCGCGCCGCAAGGGACGACCTCGTAGCCGAGCATGCCGAGCCGCCGGCTGAACAGGCGCAGCAGCTCCGGGTCGTCCTCGACCAGGAGGATGGTCTCGTCGCCGCCCCGCGGATCGGACGCCGTGCTCGCGTGAGTCGGCGGCGGCTCGATGGTGGGGAGCAGCACCTCGAACGTCGACCCCACGCCCGGCTCGCTCGCCGCCTGGATCGTGCCGTCGTGGCTCTGGACCAGGCCGTGGACGACCGCCAGACCCATGCCCGTGCCCTTGCCCAGCGGCTTGGTGGTGAAGAACGGCTCGAACACCCTCTCCAACGTCTCGGCGTCCATCCCCTCGCCGTCGTCCTCGACCCGGATCCTCACGTAGTCTCCCGGCGCCAACCCGAGGGCGCCGGCCCGCAGCTCGTCGAGCGCATCGCGATCGATGGTGATCCGGATCACACCGCCGCCTTCGCCGAGCGCCTGGGCGGCGTTGGTGACCAGGTTCACCAGCACCTGCTCCAGCGACGCCACGTGAGCCTCGACGTAGGCGCCGGAGGCGAGGACGTCGACCTCGAGCTGCACCGACGACGACAGCGTCGGTCGCACCAGGGCGAGGGTCTCGTCGAGCAGAGCCTCGATCCGGGCGGGGACCCGAGGGGCCTCCGAACGTCGGCTGAACATCAGGATCTTGGCGATCAGCTCGGCGGCTCGTTTCGCGGCACCGAGCACGTACTGGAGCTGGCGTGCCGACTGAGACTCGGCCGGCAGACCCAGGAGCACCATCTCGGTGTAGCCGGTGATCGCCATCAACAGGTTGTTGAAGTCGTGGGCCACACCGCCGGCGAGCGTCCCGAGCGCCTCGAGTCGCTGAGCCTGCGCCTGCCGCAGCTCTCGCTCCTGCTCCTCGCGTCGGTGCCGGTCGCGGCGTCTGCGGCTCCAGCGCACCCCGCCGAAGACGGCGAGCAGCGCGAGCGCGGAGATGCCACCGTAGAACTCGTGCGTCTGGTAGAGGCGTGGCTGGAAGGCGAGGTGGAGCACCGCCGGCTCGGAGCTTTTCTTGCCGTTGTCGTCGATCGCCCAGACGCGCAGCTCGTAGCGGCCGGGCGGCGGACGCGTATAGAAGGCGCTCCGGCGGTGCCCGGCCGGGATCGGCAGCTCGTCGTAGCCGACCAGCTGGT